>BTHU01000001.1:5712125-5969625 GCA_036184795.1 Tokudaia tokunoshimensis
GAACCAGGTATCAGCTGCATGGCATGACTTCTAGACCCACTTTCAGGGACTTGACTACACAGCTCATATGCCCAGGAAAGCCTTACCAAAATGTCATGCATGACGTGGTCCCCAGTATTCCTGATCTTGGGATGAATGTGGGAATTCTACTTACAAATCTCTTACTGTTCTGATGAGAAGGCTGGGATCTCTGTTCTAGATCTGCAACTGGACAACATTTTGATTCTGGAATGATGGCAGGCAGTCATGGCACCAAGAGCTACATTAGCACACTTTCTGTATAAATGTAGCTCTCACACCTCACCAAACATACTTCTTTCTGTACCAGATGGAGGCTGTTACTAGGATCCACAATTGGCCAACATCCAGAGGATAGCTGACCATGGAGTGCCCAGCACCATGTGGGATCTCTGTAACATAACCTCCACACTTGCAGCTGAGGGAAGAACGTAGAATGGGGCACAGAGGACAACGCTTGAGAGAGAGTGTGTCTTCTAAACATGGGACGAGATGTTGCACACATGAAATCTCAATGATATTGTTGCATGCCAGTCAGTTGCCAATGTGAATTGGGGCTTGGGGGAGCTCATAAGGCCCCATCCCTAGATGAAGAAATATAGGCAGTCAATGGCTGCTGAGAGTGGGAGAATCCATTTATTCAAGGACCAGTGACCTCACAGGGTTCACAAGCCTAAGCGGCCAGTCCTAACATACATACGTATAAGCAACACGATTGGACTCAATAGATCATACTCATGTGTGTGCACATGCATTTGTATGTGTCTGTATATGTGTGTGTACATGTGTGTGTATGTACACGCTAATTGGACTCAGTAGATTACACGCATATATGTCTTTGTGTTCAAGTGTGTGTGTAAGCATGAATTGAACTCCATAAACTGTATACATATATACAGTGACCATTTTAGAAGCCTTGACTACCAGAAGGGGATATGAGACTATAAAAGGACCAAAAGAAGCTGGAGCAAGCAGTTAAAGGGGTGAAGATGATGTAAACACAGCGCACTCATGTGAAATTCTCCAAAACGTAGAATTAACATTTAAAATGAAGGTTCATCATTGAGGATCAAAAGTGAATTTCCTGGGCAGGGAAGCAGAGATGAGGGGACGGCTAGCCTATCCTCTTAAGATTTATTGATCTGTATTAATAAGCCCACTGTCTACTCCCACATCTAGAGCATCTTCGGGACACAAACTGGTATGTTCAAAAAAATTTGGTGGCAAGAATGAACCCTTGCTCCTTTTTGTGAACCTCTGGCTTAGCACACATCCGTCTCGTCTCTGATCTGTTTCACCTCCAGCACTTCACGGCAGGTGGTGTCTTCCAACACAATCCAAGTCAAGGAAGGGACACGTGTATTGACAGCCTTCGCTGGCCACTCTGGCTGCTCTCCTCTGATGCTCCATCCGAACTCAACATCAGATGGCTGTTGCAGTGCGGACTCTTAAAAGTTGATGAACATTTGTAGCCTGGAGTATTAAAAAAATCAGCACTCCGGCTTAGCATTTGAAGGAATACTCAGCCCCTGTACGGTTCTGTGACATCCAAAATTCATTTCTTGAAAAAAAAATACATCTTGTGAGATGCTCAGATCTTCCAGAGTTGACATAATTTCTTATACAGTCCCACAAAGATCATATTCATTGGTATCTCTAAGTGTTGGGAAGTCATCAAGCACACGGTCGCTCATACAAGGTTTTTTTTTTTTCTTTTTATTCAAAATTCTTGAATTTTATCATTGGCAACAAACATTGTCAGTTATTTTCTTGGAAGTGACAGAATTAATTTGTTCATTTTCCAGATCACGTCTGCCAAGCAGTCAAGTTTGAGCACCCGTAGTTTGTCAGCTGTTCTTTAATTTAAAAATGGTGCTCTTATTTGGAAAGGCAGGCAAGCCCCAGCTTGAAAGCTCAAAGGTCACTCAGGTGTCTCTGACTGATCCAAACAGAAGGGCGTCTCCACCTAACCTTTATTTTTTTTTAAGTTTTACTTATTTTATGTATGACTACATTGTAGCTGTCTTCAGACACCCCAGAGGAGGGCATCAGATCCCATTGCAGATCGGTGTGAGCCACCATGTGGTTGCTGAGAATTGAACTCAGGACCCCTGGAAGAACAGCTGGTGTTCTTAACCACTGAGCCATCTCTCTCGCCCCTCTCCTAACCTTTATTATATCAGAGTATTCGAAAGGTGCAGCCTTGAAGGTGGAGATTTAGTTTAGCTTAGTTTTATTGTTAGTGTGTGTGTGTGTGTGTGTGTGTGTGTGTGTGTGTGTGTGTGTGTGTATACTGTATGTGGGTGCAGTTCCCACAGGGGCCAGAAGAGGGTGGAATATCCCGTGAAGCTAGAGTTACAGACAGTTGTGACCCACCTGAAGTGGGTGCTGGGAACAGAACTTGGATCCTCTGCAAGAGCAGTACAGGATCTTCAGCAATGAGACCTTTCTCCAGCCCCTCAAAGGCTGGGATTTAGGAAAAGGAAAGACTCTATCGCTTTCCTTCTGTGATAGTCAGTCACACTTCTCATTCCTGTGACCTGGCAGAAACAACTTAGTGCAGGTGGGGATTGCCTCATTTATGATTTCCATTTACAGTTGCTCAACCCAGTGTGCTAGGAAAGAATATTATGGGCTGTAGGTATATGTAGTACAGAAGTTTTTTTTTTTGTTGTTGTTTGTTTTTCTTTTTTCTTTTTTTTTACCTTCTAAATACCCATAAGCCAAGAGAGAAAAAGGGAATGGGGAATAGGGCAAGATGTAGTGCCATAGAGCAGGCTTCCCTCATCTCCCTCCTCCCACCATCCCCCACCTTTTCTTACCATGCCCCACCTTCTATAGTGCCACAATTTACCAATAGACTCTTTAAACTCAAGTCCCTTTAGTAGGCTAAACCACTCATCACATCAGAGTCCTTGTGATCTAAGCCACTTGTAAACAAACACCGTACGACCATACCCAGAGATGTACCTTATTAATATTTATGCACTTCTCAGTCCAGTCAAACTAGCAATCAAGATTGGCCATCACACCATCATTTTTTTAAAAAATCATGAGTATTTTTTTCTTTTCATATTCATTTTGCGATTGACATGCTATTTAGCATCACATGCCTTAAGGCTTATCCACGCTGTTCTATGTGGCATGGTCTTCTCCCTTTTGAAAGCCAAGTGTTATTCCACTGTATTTGTGTGCTCCATCAGCAGCAACCTTCAGAAACACTGGGTTTGGTTCTTTGTATGCGTACATAGCAGCGGAGAACATAGCGGCTCAGGAGCCTGCAGTTTGGCTCAGGCTTAAGTCCAAACAAAAAAGTAAATAAAGGTCATCCTAGCATCATTAATAGAGCTTCACCCAAGCAGCTACCTGAGAGTGTCAGTTAACTTGTAACCTTGGTCCCAAACTGAAATGTCTACTTTCACTATACAGTCTCACACTAGGGGAGAGAAAGGCAAAAGAAAATATGGTGTGGTGTTATGGGTGAGAACAGGCTCATATAATTGGATTATTGGTCTCCTGTGAGTAGAACTTTTTGGGGAAGAATTTAGAGGTATGACCTTGTTGAAGGAGGTGTACCTCTGAGGGCTTTGGGGTTTCGAAAGCCCACACTGGACCCAGTCTCTCTCACTCTCTGCCCTCAACTTGTGAATATGATGATGTAAGCT
This sequence comes from Tokudaia tokunoshimensis, assembly GCA_036184795.1. Classification (NCBI taxonomy): domain Eukaryota; kingdom Metazoa; phylum Chordata; class Mammalia; order Rodentia; family Muridae; genus Tokudaia; species Tokudaia tokunoshimensis. The sequence goes on from BTHU01000001.1 coordinate 5,715,809, forward strand.
CTTAGTTGCTCCAGGGCCAGGCTTACCTGCCACCAACACTCCCTACCAGGAGAATCATGATGACCCTCTGAAACTGTAAGCAAGCCCCCAGTTAAACACTTTCTCTTATAGCTTGCCTTGGTCATGGTGTCTCCTTGCAGCAACCGAACGGTAACAAAGACACATGGTCCACAGTCCTGTGGGTATGAGACAAACACTATGGATACTCCTGTTTCCTTCTAATGTTTTCTTAGGAAAGCAATGCTCATAAAATGTGCTGGCTCAGGATCTAGGTGAAGAACTGAAAAACATTTTGCTGGACAGATGTTTGTATTCTCTCTATAAACAATATGAAAACAGGAGGCAGGCTCGGGACTAAATCAGCATTTTTAATGCATCAATTAAATGTGCATTTAATTAGGAATACAGAAGTACTTAGGGCTTATATGTCTTTTATTTTCATTCTGAATCATCTTTGTATGGAGAACGAAGAATCTTTGACTTCTGATATATCAAATTTTTTTGTTCTAAAATGTGGGGGAATGCTGGTCTTACACTGGATGGAATAGGGGTAATATACTATGTATGACATCAGCACTTACTGCTTAAGTTGGGATAAGTGTCCTTGAGACTTGGTCACCAGCCTACGGCACTGTTGGGAGGTGGTGAAACCTTCATGAGATAGAACCTAGAAAAAGGAAATGAGGTCATTGGAGGACATGTCCATGAAGAAGACACTGGGATCCTGGCCCTGCCTCCTCCTGTCATATAGATCATAGCCAATATGATATGAGTCATACTCTGCCATGCAAGACAGTGCAGGATGTGCTGTCTTAGTACAGACCAGGAGGCAACCCGAAATCTTTGATCTGTCAATCAAAATGAATCTTTCCTCTTTTCAGGTAGATTCCCCATGGCATTTTATCCCAGTGACAGGAAACTACACACCTAATAAAAAGCAGGCACAGAGTGGGCGCTCGCCAGCACTTAGCTCCTTTGAGTGAATTCTAACTCAAGGAAGGATAGCAACGGAAAGGTGTAACTAGACACTGGCCTGCCTTCCTTACTCAGAGGCTCCTAAAGCAATGAGCATCAGGGTTGTCCCCTTGCCCCATTTACCAGACAAGGAGAATGAGGCCACAGACCCAACTCAAGGCTGCAGGATACAGACAGACAGCAATGACTCAGAAGCCAGAGACGAGGTTGCCAGTTTTTCCAAGGGAGACACCCGACACTCTTCGTGTCTCCTCAGAGATATTGACAAATTCAAATATAGAACTACTTAAGTGAAAAGTACTGTCTCTCATCCATGTCATTTCAGATCACCTCATGGCAGCTCAAGGCAGATGAGCCCTGTTATGGGCTCCCAACTATGGGGAGACCAAGAAGACATAGCATAGCTGTAACCTACCTTAACATAACTAAACATCTGCAGCTACGGTGACAGCTGAGGTCTATTGCAAGCAGGATACACAAGTCAGGAGGTGATGTCATCAGTGCTCCTGAAATCTAAATGTCCCTCCATCCAAGCCTCCAGGGCCATCTTCTTCTTTCACAAATATTTACAGCTATAAGTTCAGGGGATATTTGTCAAGTAGGTGGGATATAGGGAATTCAAAGGTCAAGATCAAGGTCAGGTGTCACCGACCCTGTAAAGGTCAAAGCTGAGCCACAAGTGTGAATGAAAAGTCATCTCAGAAGCTGGGAACGAGACGGGGCTGCTGGACTCTGGTGGTCTACTTAGTGGAAGCCTGGGTATTTTACCTCCAATAAACAATGGAGCGGGCAGGCAACCCTCCCAGATCATGTAAGAAAAATCCAGAGCTAAAGATCTATTATCCTCTTACCCCAGGAGACCTTGGGGAACAGTGGCAGACATAAGACAGGACAGTGAAGAAGGGTGTATGTGTCCTGTGCTAGCCACACAACCCACTACTACCAGCCTTCCAAAGGAATGTTGAATTCCTGTGCCCCATGAGATAGTCAAGGACACTGTCTTCTCAATAAAACTGTAATCTTTATAGCCTGCCACCTTGACCATGCGCGGTGAGCCTGCACGGTAAGCATGGAAGGCTGAGACCGCAGGACTGATTACCATCCAGCCAAGACAGGCACAAGTAGAGTTGCCTTGCTCCACAATGTTTGTGCCCTTCTTAAGCAAGAGATGTGATGGATGGGGATCTAAGTCCACACACACACGCACACACACACACATGCAGACAGACAGACAGACACACACACATGTAGACAGACAGACAGACAGACACACACACACACACACACACACAAAAGATTTGCTTCTGATATAAAGTAAACATACAAATAATAAAGTTCAGCTGCCCTCGACACCCCAATTGTACAACTAGAACCCTTTAAGAAAATCAGAACACTTGGACACTGTGTACGGTCTTTAAAAAAAAATAGGTATCTGATCTATAGGCTAAGGGGTTTGTTTTTTTTTCTCTTAAGCATATGCACAGCTGGATGCAGGGATAGTGGCCATGCTGCCTATTTCATCCATCAGGGAGAGGAAAATTACCTAAGCCGGTATCTACTGGACACTTGACTCATCCATGCCTTTGTGCGCATGTCAGAAGCAGGCAATGCCTCCCAAAGGAGCATTAGAAGAGGCCCCTGCTTGTGGACAAAAAGGAGGATTCTCAGACTAAGGTAGAGAAATCCAGGGGCTGGAGCAATGGAGGACCCATGTCAAGTGACTCACAGTCTGTAACTCCAGTTTCAAGGGATCCAGAGCCCCTTTCTGACCTCCACTGGCACCGCATATGTGTGTACATATTAACACATAGACACACACATACACATAAATAAGTATTAAAATAGATCTTTAAAAACATAAAAGAATCCAGACATGGTAGCACATACCCACCTTTGATCTCAGCCCTCCATAGGCAGAGGCAAGTAGATCCTCTGAGTTTGAGGGTAGCCTGATCTACCTAGTGAGTTCCAGGTCAGCCAGGACTACATAGTGAGATTCTGTCTTAAGGAGGAGTAGGAGGAGTGGAGAGAGGGAGGGGAAAGGAAATAAGTGCAAAGGTTATTTTTGTAGCTTCTATGCACCCCACCCTCAGCCCTGCAGTTACTTCCACATGCACAGAGTTTTTTAAATCAATAATAGGTCTGATTCTTTTGTCTTCAAATCTATGCTAAAGTCAGAACAACCATCGGAGACATGAAGAGGAGTAGGGGAAGGAGGGCTTGTGGATGAATAGTTATCTTGCTGTGTTTCCTATGATCACTTCTAGGCTCCAGTACCAGAGCCCAAGGCCACTAAAGGAAACATTGATGGCGTGTACCAGAAAGCTATAACCTGAGATGAAACTGGAGAGGAAGTGAAATCTGCTAGGGTTGTGATGGCATCACACATCCTGAAACCATTGAGCCCAGGACAACAAGAAGCCTTGCCTGCCTGCTTGTCATCAGATGGGGCGGGGTTTGTCCCAAGGGGGATGGGGCTTGGTCTTTAAGGGAGTCCTTTCTTCCTTCCTTGCCTGGCTTATGCAAGAAGTAGAAGTAGGTTCCATTTCCTACAGTGAAAAAAAAATAAACAATGATGAGGACATGGGGGAGAGATGTAAGAGGAGAGGAGGAGGAAGAGGAGAAAGGAGCCAGAGAAATTCTTTTCAGACTCTCCTGAATGCCTTTTCATTCTGGAGCTAGGACATCCACCTTCTATTGCTCTCAGGCAACAGATCAGATCCCCTGGTTCTGGGATCTTCAAACTCTGAAGTTACACCTACCATAGCCCTGCCCAGGGTTCTCATGTTGGGACCCTGACTGTTCTTCAACTTGTAGTTGGTACATGGTGAGCCTTCTTGGCCTCCAAATATGATGAGTCAGTTCCCATATATAATTCATATTCTTGTGTAAAAATTCATATATGTGTACATAAATATGCACATACACCATTTATGTATATATTCTTGTGTATGAATTCATATATATGTACATATACCATCAATTCCTCTTCTCTAGGGAGCTCTGACATTTCCCATCTGTTAAGGATATAAAGTATCCGCCACCCCTCAGGCTGTTGGAAAGATGACTTCAGCAGCGGTTGGCCCAGCCTTATTAAGGATCCAGTAGCATGAAGTTTGTTTTGTGTTGGGCAACTACTCCTGCACACAGGGCCTGACTTGGAGTGTGACTGATATACTCAGTGACACACCACTGGAGGAAATGGATTTTTGCCAGCAGGTATTGATTGCAAATAACTTCTTCGTTAGGGTTAGGATATCCGAGTCCACTTCCCCCTCTCAGTTCTGGGACCTTTCTCTGATGGAACCTATGCAGGTCTCCTGTGTGGGGTCACTGTGAGTTTCTACTTAAGGCAGTCCTGCTGCATCTAGAAGAAGCTGTTTCTTTGAGTCACCCACTAACTCTGGCTCTCAGAATCTTTCTGTGGCTTGGGGATTTTTCGTTGTTGGTTTTGGTCTTACTGGTTTTGTGTTTGTTTTGATTTCGTTTTGTGGGATTTTTTTAAGAGAGAGAGAGAGAGACAGACAGACAGAGACAGAGAGAGAGAGAGAAAGAGAGAGAGAGGTTATAAAATTTGGGGAGGGAAGGGAGGTGGGAAGGATCTGGAAGAGTTGGGAAGGGAGGGAAACATGATCAAAATATATTGTATGAAAGCATTTTTTAATTAAAAAAAGAATCCAATAAAATTTAGTTTCTCATCTTGATACTTGAGATTAGTGTGAATTAACTAAACTGGGGCCCAAGGCTATTTATCTATCTATCTATCTATCTATCTATCTATCTATCTATCTATCTATCTATCTATCTATCTACCTATCTTTCATTGACTTATTTATTTGAATAGAAAGTACTTCCTGCACAGTCCAAGCTGGCCTGGAACTCAAAAGCCTCCTGCTCCAACCTCCCAAATGCTGGAATCTCAAGAGCAACCTACCACACAAAGCCAATCCAAACCTTTTAAACAAATCATCTACTTTTCCAGGGTCGGAGGAGTAGAAAGTATAAGGAGTCCTCCCTTTTAACTCCCAGCATGCTGACAGGCTCCTGTCCCACTCACCTGGCTCCTGTCCCACTCACTTGAGATGCCTTTCGTGACCCCCCTACAGAGGAAGGGGTGATGGTGAAGTGATCAATGGGGCGTGGCAGGCTTCGGTGGCCTTCCAGTCTTCTCTATCTTTTAGCCTGAGACTCAGACAAGCAGGGTGACTCTTTGAATGAAACTAGTTTCTCTGTTCTACCTGAACCCTGGATAGAAGCATGCAGGAGTTTCTCAAGCGGGAGGCTAGCCTGGGCTACTGAGATCTTATCTCAAAGAAGCAGCAGCAGCAGCAGAAACAACAACAACAAAATGGCCATTCTTGTGGTATCTGGGCTAGTGTCTATAGGTGACCTCTGCAAAGGTGAGATAGACTGATAGATGCACACAATACTGAGAGACTGAAACAAAGAAGATACTATTACACTAGCTTAATCCTCTTGGCTCCCTGGTTCCTAAAGCTACTTCCTCCTCTTGAGTGCTCCCCTCCTCCTCCACCCCCAGATCAGGAAATGCAAATGTTGTCTCCACGCTCCCTTTCTCCCCTCCCAGTTTCTCCCTCTTGCCCCACATGTCTCTGTCTCTGTCATTCTCTCTGTCTATCTCTGTCTCTGTCTCTCTCTGTCTCTCTCTCTCTCTCTCTCTCTCTCTCTCTCTCTCTCTCTCTCTCTCTCTCTCTCTCTCTCCCCCCTCTCTCTCCCTCTCTCTCTTTCTCTTTCCTACACAGCTGAATGACCTGGCCTGAAGCCCACAGCCCCCTGAGTCACTGAGGGGTTCTATCCCTCCTGCTGACCAGATGTCCTGGCAAGCTCCACTGATGAGTGTCTTAGGACAGGGAAGGTCCAGCCCCCAGCAGACAGCATGCCAGGCTCTTGTGTGAGGACTGGTTGACTGAGGCCTCTCCCTAGTTATCCCTACAGGCCCCCTCTGCATTGCTCAAGTGGCAGCCAGAATGTCACAAACTGTTGGTGGAGAAGGCAGCTTTACTGGTCCCTGGTTATAGTCTCCTGCAGTTATAAGAATTTCTCTGTCGTACCCTTATCCTGACCATTTCTCAATACCTTGTCTACATTTTGCAAGGGCCGAGAGTAGCCGACCTAACAGCAGAGATGCTTTTCAAGTTCACTGGTCAGAGACACAGTGTAGCTGTGTAATCTGATACCTGCCCCTTCCTGGAACTCCTGCTTTCTCCTGCCTCTAGATGGGAGGCGTCTTTGTGTAGAGATTCTCCTGCTCAGTCCTCTGGCACCTCCAGCAAACAGCCTTTAGCTATCCCTCAAAAGGGCGCTTGAGGAGGCCTCAGAGGCTGATAAGCCCAGCACCTAGAAGCACTCAGGTCAGTAGCAGCCGGGACCCCATCCACAGTGCCCCTTCTTCCTCTCCCTTCTGCAATGGGTCTGTCCATCTGCATCTGGACCCATTTCACCTCCTTGGCACCACTATGATCGGGTGATCCACTGTGGGGCTGGCAAGTTTATCTCCTGTCATGCACTTTATTTCCCCCATAACTCTGTTGCCCAAGCCCTCCTATGCATGTGTTTAATTTTTACAGTCAGGAAGACAGATGGGGCTAGTGACAGCCCAGATAGCCTGGACAGGGGGTGTTCCGGCCCTCCCCAGAAAGAACCTGTCCCTGAATTCCATCCGTGGCCTGGGTGGTAGTTTATGCATGATACCCCTGTGGTTTTTAAAATGTCCTTAAGCTTTTGATGGCTGAGATAAAGAAAAAGGAAGAGGCCATGTAAATATAAAGGCACTATTGGGAAGAGCAGCCAGGACCTCTATAGGCCACTTTATAGGGTCACTTGAGCTCTGTCCCTGGCTCACACATCTATTCCACATCCATCTACAACCACTTGGTGGAACAATGAAAGATCCTACTCCAGCAAGCTCATCCCTTTCCCAGACACACTTTAGGGTGATTGCGATGACCACAAAAGAGAAGGAACACATAAAAAGATGAAACGAGAAGCCACACCTATTTTCAAAATGATGTTTTTATAGACTATAGCTCACCATCAAACACAAGCAGCATTCTTGTTATACAAACCAGCTCTAAGTTAGATCCTCTAGAAGCCATACACATCTTGGGCATTGACCCCAAGTCCCTCCTTCAGGGCAGTTCTGCAATCCTCCTGATAGAACAAGGGTCTGAACTTACAAATCTGCTAACCACCATCTGCCTCAAAGCCCATCTCATCGTCTGTAATCTATGCCCATCCATGAGAACACTGCATGTCTGGCTGCCTTCTAAGAGTTATGATGATCAAAACTTAGCAAGGGAGTGTGTTAGGGACTGTACCATGTCTGCCCCTTCACAGTCCAGCAAGGCAGGAATTTATACACTGTTCATTTCTCAAGGCTCACAACAGATGAAGCGGCCTAAGGTCACACTGCCGCATCCCCTAGAAAGCCACCCTAAAGAGCTTCTATCGAAGAGGGCTAAGAAACTACAGGGCTAGACCACACAGAATGTTGGGTATAACTCTAGTGGCTGGAGATAGGTTGTACTTTTGATCTTGCTTGCCTAGCTCCCTCAGTGGGCTACCCTGGAGACAGACCCTTATCCATCCATCCATTGCTGGCTGTGCCACCAGACTCAGGGCTCAACATTTGGAACACACAGTGCAACTTCAATATGGGCTCACATTGATCTTAAGCCCCCAAGTTTCTGTTAGTTTGGATGGATGCTAGGATATCTTCCCAGCCCTATGGCCTGCTGGGGTGAGACTTATAATCAGAGAACAGTCTCCCGTGAATACCATTCTCCCTGCTTTATGGTGTCTCTGCATTCAACTGAGAGGCTGGTTAGAGCTGCATATTACTTGGGGTATAGTTGCTTCTACTGAATTCCCTTCAAATGATTTTGCTTTAATGATAGAGATGTAAGTGGATCTATGTCCCCAGGTGGGCTCCATGGTATAAGAGCTGTCCTAACTAACAAATATTTTGTCACAATAAAATAAATGGGAAGAGGCTGGAAAGCCCCACAATTCTAAGATCTAGGACCTACCTGTACAAAGCAGACTGCCCAGAGCCAAAGTAGGACTGATCCTAATCAATACAATCCAGCCTAATTGAACTCATTCACCCATATTGAATATGATATTTAATATACAGGAGACATCAACTTTTATTAGGGTCTAGGAAATAATCTTTGAAAAGAGGCAAAATGGGATCAAATGTGTAATTCAAAAAAACATCGTTTTCGATGTCTCTCCACTTCATTTAGCATTTTGAGGAACTGAAGAGATATTTTGTAGCTATCAACCTGATTTAATCACCTTGAGACCTGACAACAGATAACTGGGATTCTAATTTCAATCCGCTTATATTCTGTTCGCATGGACTATGGGTATTACAGTAAAATCTCTCCTGTCATCAGAAACTATCACATGGCAGATACTTAAAGCCTACATCTGTGCTACTAGATGTGGTAGTCAATGGTGATATGTGAACACTCAATGCTTGGGATGTGGGTGATCTGAATGGAGATGGATCTCACAAACTTAGTTTTTAAAATGTAAAATATCACTTTATTTGTGTATTGACTCCAGGTTGAAATTATAAACATAGATAAGAATATCTTAGAATATGCAATTGAAGTTAATTTCATCTTTAAGTTTTTCTTTTATATCTGTAGGTGTTCTGCCTGCATTTATGGCTGTGCACCACATGCAATGTCCACAGAAACTAGAAAAAGAAATTGAATCCCATAGAACTGGAGTTATAGATGGTTGTTGAGTCACCATGTGAGTGCTAGGGACTGAAACCAGCCTTCTGGAAGAAGAGTCAGTGCTCTTAACCACTGAGATATTTCAGCTTTAAAAATTGCGTTTACCAAACTTTTTAGGAGATTTAAAGCTCCACATTGGCTCATATTTTTCTCTTGGACAGGGTCATTGTGTACAATTAAATATTATAAAAATGTTGAATGCTGTTTGCTTAGAGTTTTCAAATAACCTATGCAGATACATCAGATGTCATTCAAAGACAGAGGTGAATTTAAAAGACTAATGAAACCATGTAAGGTATATGTTTCTGTTTACACAGTGGATGGGCAGAAGAATGTTTGGATGAACACATGGATGCCTAGGTGGATAAGAGGGTGCATAGACACATAGGTAGGATGAGTAGGAGCATGGTGGGTGGATGAATGAATGGATAGTAGGTGGGCAGGTGGATGGATAGGAAGATGGGTGGATGGGTGGATGGCTGAATAGGTGATGGATGAATGGATGGCTAGGTGAGCAAGTGGATAGTAGATGGGTGAGCAGATGAATGGATGGGTGAGAGGTTGGATAAGTAGAAGGATTAGTGGGTGGGTAGATAGGTAGATGATTGGGTGGATGAGTGGGTGGATTAATGGGCTTATAGATGTGTGGGTGCATGGGTGTATAGATCCAGGAATGAGTAGATAGATTGTTCATGGGTAGGTGAGTATAAAGATGGAGTTATGGGTGAATGGATTAGAGGGTGGGTGGGTGGGCAGATGGATGGATGAATGGGCATTGTATAGAAGGATGGGTTTATGCATTAGCGGATAGATGTTGGGTGGGTAGATGGGTAGGTGAGAGATTGTGTAAACTAGTATAACCTGAAGGAGTTTAGTGTCTATAGATGGAGGCCAACAGTACTATCTGACTAGAAGAGTCATCTCAGCATGATGGGATGAGAGTATAATTATGATAGTTTCCTCAACAAATAATATGAGTTCCTCAATGATCTTTTGATTATGTTTGTTACCAAAAATGTTGTTTCAAAAAGAAACATTTCTCATAATTAATATTATTCTATAAAGCTCTATGCTCTACTTAGTGTTTGTTAAAGTAAATAATTTGCAAGTACACTTAGTCCTGGGCCCTAAGTGACATCTCAGCACAAGATAGTTGGACTCCTGAAAGTCCACTGTTTGGTTTTATCATAAAACATGTTTTCCAAAATTATCACTCAAGTCAGCAGAGTATGGCCTATTTAAAAAAAATGGTTGTTTCCGTTGCAACATTATTTTAGAAAGAAAAGGTCCATTAACAAAATGTGTCTATCCAGAATTCACTTCTGGTTGTCTGTTTCCTGAATGAAAAGATGGAGATAACTGAATGAGGTCATGTCAGGCTTTTGAGTGGAATACCTTTCTGAAACCTGACAATCATTCTCAAACTTAGAACATGGTGGAGAACAAATCTCATAAGACCTGATCTTATGAGATTTTAGTGGACCTCCTCAAGACACTTTATTGAAATGTCTTCTACCTTGAGTCCATGAACTCTTCTCAGGTTATTTGGACTTGCTCATTCACCCATCAACTCACCCACCTATATTCCATCCATCCATCCATCCATCCATCCATCCATCCATCCATCCATCCGTTCATCCATCCATTCATCCATCCATCCATCTGCCTATCTGTCTGTCTGTTCATCCATCCATCTATTCATCCAACCATGCATCCATCCATCTGCCTATCTGTCTGTCTGTTCATCTATCCATCTATTCATCCAACCATCCATCATCCTTCCATCTATCTGTCCATATGCCTGCCTGTCCATCCATCCATCCATCCATCCATTCACCCATCCATCCATCCATTTATTCATCTACCCACTCATCCATCCAGCTACTCACTACCTATGCATCCATCAATCTTCTGATCCATCCATCTACTTACTCACTCATTCATTTATCCTTCCATCTGTCTATCCATCCATCCACCCACTGCCTGATCTAATTGTGCATCCAGGTATATACTACCCACAATATATCCTTGAACCCACCTACCTCTTCATCCATATGCCAATTTTTACATCTACCCTCTATCCAAACACACACCTCTATGCCCATTTGCCCATACATTTCTCTCCTTAGTCAGCCAGCCATCTTCATCTCCATCTATTCTTTTATCTGTGTATCCACACATTCACCTGTTCATCCACCCACCTGTACATCTATCCATCTAGTTTTCATTGAAAGCTAACTTGGGCTAAGAACCTATGTTCTGGTACTATGACACTGAAAAAGTATGCACAGAAGTAGTCTACATCCTAATAAAAGTCACATAAATGACAAGCTAAAATTTCAATTCAATGATTTAAGGAAATTACCTGTGGCCTTTCAGAATTAAGACAAAGACAAGGAAAGCAACAATGATATACTTTTTTGAATAATCTCTTCCAATAGGTAGTATTTTGAGCTGTTGGTTGAATATTAAAAGGTAGTTTAATACTGAGAAGAACATTCTAGACAGAAATCAGGATGGGTACAAATGTCCTCAGCAGGAAGCACCTTGACCAGTATGAGGAGTCAGGATCCCGACGTTGCTGTAATGCCCAAAGGACGAGTCCAGAGAACAGGGTAAAGCATCTTCACAAAGGCTTCATGACAATAAAGAACCTGGATTTGGGTGTGATGACCATGGGGAATCACTGGAAAGGCACAAGCAAGAGCATTGGTCCCTCTTTCCTATATTTGCACTTCACACTAGCTGTCATGTGGGCAAGGAACACTTAAGGGTAAGGGACAAACAGGGAATCCTTGCAGGGGTGTTCTATGGCCATCTAAAATGATGGCTGAGTCTCACCACTTCAGACTAGGCGACTATTCTGGATTTGAAGCACATGAGATTGATTATGTCTGGCCTGAAGAACTGGGACATTGGTTTATGGCCCATTCCCTTCTGATGCTAGGATGTGGAAGAGCACTGTCGCAGCATGTGATCATCTGCCTACATGCATAAAATATTCAAGGGTCCCAAATCACACTCCAGGCAAAAAGTCCCCTTCAAGGTTCCCAGAGGTTCAATCCCACTTACTTTCCCTGCTTTTCATTTACCTCAAATGCTTCCAGCTGGAGCTGGAAGCTGACATGTCAACACAGTGTCTGCCCATAAACGCTTCCCAGCGACCAGGAAGCAGGCAGTCCGTTGCAATCTCCACAGCATGGTCTGATTCTGTCAGAGACTTCCCCACCCCCACATGGCTGTACCATATCTGGATATAGGTTCCCACTGGCCTCAACTGAAAGCACAATGCCCCGAGCTGCACCATCACAAGGGAGGTGGCGACAAATCCCTAATTCCAAGGGGTCCTAGCATACTGGATACACTGTCAAATCACCCTTGCATACACTTGACCTTCCAGGAATCTGCCTTGGCTAGCTAGTACCTGATTAACAACCTTTCTGGATTTATCAACTGCTAGGACTTGCTGGCTTCCACCCTGACCCATCTGGGTAGAAGCACCCAGTGATCCTGGCATCTGGAAGCATTTGTCTTAAAAGAGCCAATTCCCTCTTGATGTTGATTATCAAGTTCAGCTTCCAGCCAACGGAGCAGATATTCTCTTCCACAGCCCAGTTCCACCTAACTCAGACTGCAGCGTGTATGAAATGCCCATCCTGCGGAACCACTGTTCTGCGGGCAGCCACTGACCCACTCCTGCCTCCAGCCTGACGGGGAGGATGAGCAAACATGTCAACATCATTTGCCGTGCCAACACACACACACACACACACACACACATGCTGTGGCAGATGTGGCTATTCCTGGCAGAATGCAGGCCAGGTACAAAGCAGCGCAAGCTTCAATGTCCCCAGGGTAGCAAGCCTGGGTTAGCTCCACCCGCACCCTCTGACACGGGTTCAGCTGGGCAGAGACAAGAGATACTGCTCTGAACTGTATGAATCAAGACTTCCGAGAAGACAGAGCCAGAGCACAGCAGTCCTCCTCGGTGAGCCTAATGCTGAGACAGGACAGTAATGAGAGAGCACATGAAGAGGAGGCTGGGCCAAGGCCTGCAGCGTCCATCCCTGGGGGCAGAGTCCTCCCCTCCCCGTGTTCTGCTCCTCTGTTCCCACAGCTGAAGCCAGCCCTCATCAGAATAGAATTAGAATTGACTCACACAAAGAGCCAGGGGCCAGACCAAGTTCCTGCTGACTCAGGATGGCTTCTAACAATCCCTTAAAGAGCAGGCAGTATGGCCTTGCATATTCAACCCTCACCACAAGACTTTCACATGCTAATATAGAGGACGGACCATGAGCACATATGTAAAGTATGAATGTATTATGCGACTTCAACAATTCCTCCTTCTCCAAGCATGTATATATAATTCATAAATATGCAGCGGAGAAACAGGATCAACTATACATTTCCTCAACTTGATGCTCCTCCAACTCCCTGACCTGACTTTGACCATCTAATTAGACGGGATGCTTCCAAGATAGTCATGTTCCTGGAGGAACTTTGGACAAAGTGAGCAGCCAAGTGAACATGCCCAGCCAGCCTTTCTTCCAGAGCAAAGCCACAAAAGAGACACAGGGACCTTCCCGGGGCACTCTGTCTCTGCGGTTCTTCACCCATGCAGTGCATTAGAGGACTGGGGTCCTGTTTAACATCCTCTCTGCTGGCCTCTAGGCGCCAGCTCTGCTGATCTCTTCTCTTGAGATACCAGCTTAAGAGGAAACAGAACCTTTAGTCCAGATCCTGTTCTGTAGAACCCTCACTGCCTACCTCTCCAGCCATTCCACTCCAAGGGTAGTAGGCAGTGAGGGCTCCTTCCCAGGATCTGAAATCTCTAGGAAGTTCCTAATTGGTAGCAGTTTTCTCATAAGGCCTTCTAAGAGAAGCTATGTAACTCAACCTTGTACAGCTTCGTTCCCTCCCTGCCTATGCTCATTAGAACCTATTTTAGAGCATATGATATTGGAGTTCTATTCAGGAAATTCTCCCCTGTGTCCATATGCTCTAAGATCAAGAATTGACAAATGGGACCTCATTAAATTACAAAGTTTTTGCAAGGCAAAAGACACTGTCAAAAAGACAAAGCAGCAACCAACTAACTGGGAAATGATCTTGACCAACCCTACATCCGACAGAGGGCTAATATCCAATATATACAAAGAACTCAAGAAGTTAAACTCCAGAGAGGCTAGTAACCCTATTAAAAAATGGGGTACAGAGCTAAGCAAAGAGTTCTCACCTGAAGAATATCTAATGGCTGAGAAGCACCTAAAGAGATGTTCATCATCCTTAGTCATTAGGGAAATGCAAATCAAAACAACCCTGAGATTCCATCTCACACCAGTCAGAATGGTTAAGATCAAAAACACAAGAGACAGCAGTTGTTGGTGAGGATGTGGAGAAAGAGGAACACTCCTCCACTGCTGGTGGGATTGCAAGCTGGTACAACCACTCTGGAAAGCAGTCTGGCGGTTCCTCAGAAAACTGGGCATGACACTCCCGGAGGATCCGGCTATACCACTCCTGGGCATATACCCAGAGGCTTCACCTGCATGCAATAAGGACACATGCTCCACTATGCTCATAGCAGCCTTATTTATAATAGCCAGAAGCTGGAAAGAACCCAGATGTCCCTCAACGGAGGAATGGATTCAGAAGATGTGGTATATTTACACAATGGAATACTACTCTGCAATTAAAAACAATGAATTCACGAAATACCTAGGCAAATGGTTAGAACTTGAAAATATCATCCTTAGTGAGGTAACCCAATCACAAAAGAACACACATGGTATGCAGTCACTGATAAGGGGATATTAACCCAGAATCTCGGAATACCCTAGACACAATCCGCATATCAATAGATTTCTAAGAAGATGGAAGGAGAGACCCCTGGTCCTGGAAAGACTGGATGTAGGGGAATGCCAGGACAGAGAAGCGAGAGGGGGTTGAATGGAGAAAAGAGGGAGGGAAGGGGGCTTATGGGACTTTCGGGGAGGGAGGAAACAGGAAAGGGGAAATGATTTTGAATGTAAATAAAAAAAACTTAGAAAATAAAATTTTAAAAAAAAGAACCTATTTTAGTAAATTAGTGTATACTCATCATGCAAAGTAAGAGACCTGATAATGGAATTCTTTGTGCATGAAGTTAACTTTGGTCATGACCCCCCACCTTTCCTTCCTTGCCCAGACCCTCCTCTCAAACAGCCAGGCCCCTTCCTACAGCCATGTCCTATTTTCAACTCTAAATCTATTTTCTAACACAGGAAGAAGTCCTGCTTTGGTTTGCCTAATACCTTTCTCTTTAATAATTTTTTTTTTAATTTATCATTATTGCTCCATGCCATGGCTGGAGTGTGGAGGGCAGAGGACAACTTTTGTCAGTCCGTTCTGTTCTCTTCTATGTGGTCCAGAGGCTCTAACTTAAGCTGACAGGCTTAGTGGCAGATGCCATTACCTACTGAGCCATCTCCCTGGTTCCCATATTTGTCTTTCTGAGTCTGGTTTATTTTACTTAACGTGATGACATCAGGTTCCGTCCATTTTCCTCCACTTTGCAATTGTATATGACTGCACACGACATGGTGACCATTTCCCTTTTCATTCACCTGAAGGGTATTTTCTAGAGCCCCAGGGAAGTAGAAATTCCAGGCCAAAGCCTGGTCCTAGGCTGGCGAAGCGAAGATGGGGAAGGGAAAGCTGATTCAAACAAGTTGCCACCCTCCTAAATAGCGTCAGGTGTCCTGGATGCAGGGTCTCCCTAGGGTGAGCATGAGGCAGGCTTCCTGAGTGGACTTGGCCTCTGCAACTTCATCTGTGTCCCATGGGTGGATGGAAGGGAGCCCTCAGGCCTTTGGCATCAAGAGTACTCTTAGAACTGCGACCTTTCTGGGTGGTGTGCCCGCCTCTCGCTGCCAAAGTTATAAAAGCATCTGGGCACAGGTGCGGATGCTGCCAGCCTCCAGGGCCGATAAGCGGAAGCTCAGCGGAGAAAAATGAGGCCGCGGAGCCGCAAGGCCATTAAGTGTTCCCAGAACACGCGATGCTCCCAAATAAATGTGTCTCCAACATTATAACACCACAATATTCATACAGCTCATTACTGGTTTTAATTTTGCCTGCTGTTTATTTACTGTCTCCTTCCCCACTTTATGGCCAGGGTGGAAGAGTTCCACACCCACGCCAAGAACGCAGGCCTGAAACTGAGTCTCTCCAAGCAGCCGCTACTCAGCACTGTGCCCACACGGCAGGGCAGGGCCCTCCTGGCAAACCCGCCTGGTGCCAGCGGCCTCTAGCAGCCTTTTTCTCTACTTCTACAATGTTGCTTTATAGCTGCAGTTCCTGCACACGGAAAGACCCCCTTCTTTCTGGTGACCACAAACTATGGCCACTTTTGTGATTGTTAGGTGGACCCTTGAAGCCCACAGTGACGTCAGGCAAGGCTAGAAGTCACTGACAGTCTCAAAGGCAATTTCCCTAACAGATAGCAGAGTTCTTCTGACTTTGCTACTATAACTGGCCCAACCCCTCCTGCAGGAAAAACAGTCCCAGGCACTTTTTGTCAGAAGCCAATGGTGCCTTACCTGAGTGCCACCCTGGGCTGGGTGTGGCAATCTACCCCTGACATATCTGACAAAGAGCAAACTTAGAACCAGCCTTGAAGGCCAGTCCATGAACCTAGTAGCTTAATGAATGAAGAACCCGGAATTAATGCGGCACAGGCAACGTGGCTCCTCCAACTCTAGCACTGGAGAGATGGAGGCAGGGGGACAGGGAATTTGGGCTATGAGACAAAGAAAGAGGGAGAAAGGGGGGAGAATGGAGAAGGGGGAAGGGGGTGGAGAAAGTTTTTTTCTGCTTATCAATTAAAAACTTTTCTTTAACTTCAAAAAATCTTGTTTCTTAGGATTTTTGCCTGTAAACAAAACAACCACAAAAAAAAAATTCACCTAAGCTTCAGATGACAATCTTGAACAAGAATCTCTTTTATGAAATCCCTTTTTCCAAAATTGTAAAATGACCCTGGATTCCCTGTAACCCTGGGCTGAAGAAACAAAAGATGCACAAACAAAACCATTAATAATCGATTCCATTCCTCTGCCTCCATCCTTGGAAAGTAACTACCACTGCAGCCGGGACCATTCTCCTCCTGCTCCACGTCCCTGTCTATCAGCAGGAAGCAAAGAGGGGGAACAGGAAGAGAGGTAAAGAGAGGGAGGGGAGGGAAGGGGGAGAGAGAGAGAGATGCAATAAAAGTTAAACGAACAGAAGAAGGACCCAGAGAGATGGCTCAGCTGTTAGGAGCACTTACTGGTCTTGCAGAAACCCCAAGTTTGGTTACCGTGGCCGGAGTTAGACTGCTCACAAGCATCTGTAACTCCAGCTCCAGGGAAACCTGATGTCTTCTTCCGGCTTCTAGGTACTGAATGACTGCAGTGCTGCACATGCATGCAGGCAAAACATTCATATGCATGAAGTAAAAAAAAAAAGAACAAAAAAAGAACAAAAAAAATGAGTCTTTTTTTTAAAGACAAAATATATAACAAAAATAAGCTTTTGTTCTCATATATGTATCTTTATGTCTCTATAACTCTTTTCCTCTGGTGAACTGCTATGGTATCCCTTTGGAACAATTCACACCATCCCCACATCCCCCCCCCCGACCCCCTGTCAAGTTCTGTATTTCTTATACACACGGTATACCTGCTGATGGGCGACTCACACTTCTTCCTCTCATTTCTTTGAAAAAAGACAACTTACCCATCTGTAAGTTAAACTTAGAATGCCCCAGTCCTAACCCATGCACACTCTGGTTTTAGCATACACCCCAAATTCCTGAAAGCCTGGAGCAGGTCACTTTCCCGTGGCAGCCGTAGTAGTGCCTGTTTCTTTGCATCTTTGCCAACACATAACACCTTCATTCATATATTATTTTCCTCAGTCGAATGGAGAAATCTTGATATTTTGTTTTTACCTTAATCTGTCTGCCCCAGAGTTTCATGGTATTAACTCACCACTCCCTACTGTTGTAGTTCGCTTCGCTATTACCTTGACACAAACCTAGAGTCACCTGGAAAGTGGCCTGGTCCACCATGGGTGGTGCCGTCCCTAGGCAGACAGGCTCTGTGGAAGGATTTTCTCCGATGGAATGATTTGTGGGTATGCCTGTGGAGCATTTCCTTAATTGATAATTATGACTAAGGGCCTGGTCCACCATGGGCGGGGCCATCCTTGGGCAGATTGGTTTTTACTGACATAGAAAAGCGATCTGAGCAGGCTGTGCAGAGCAGGAAACGTCATTACTCCCTGACCTGCACCTTAGTTCTCACTTCCAGGCTCCTGCCTTGAGCACCTTCCCTGGCTTCCTTCAATGTTGGACTACAACGTGGAAGTGTAAGACAAATAAACCCCTTTCTTCCCTAAGCTGCTTTTGGTCAATCTCTTATCACAGCCCCAGAAAAGCAAATTAGGACAGTGGTCATGGGTGGGCATGAAGCATCATCGTACCTCTGAGCCACACCCCCAACCTTATTCAATTTTTATCTTGAGACAGTCTTACTAAGTGCCTTTGAACTGACTCTGCAGCTCAGGCTGAACTCGAAGTTGGGATCTTCTGCTTCAGCGTTCTGAGCTTCCGGGCCTCCAGATCACAAATAAGGCAGAAAGCACAGTAGCTACTATGCATGTGGCTATCGTCCTGTATCTATCGGGGGCTAATGGAAAGAAAAAAGTCTCTGTGGGTTTAGTTGTGTACACAGGAGCCCTGGACTTGGCTATTAGCACAGCATATGTTAGCCACCATCTCTTTTTTTTTCTGAAAAATAAATAAAAAGCAATAATTGTTGACTCCCAGTAGATTGAATCCACATGTACAGAACCCAGGCAATGGACAGCCAGTTGCTTGTTCTAGTGCTAGAACCAGATTCAACCAGCTTTTGTTTCATAATAGCTTTTGTGCTGTAGTGCAAGCTCCTTCACTCGGGTGAGTTTGGGGTTTCAACTTTTTTCCATGGGTTTTTGTGATGCGCATTATGTTGGTGAAGGATCCTGTGCTGTTTGAGTACACTTAGAAGCTGGCTCTGGAAGCACAGATGTCTCTGAACTTTTGAGACCTAAGCATATTTGTCTCCAAGGGTCCAAGGTCCCTTGTCTGCTGGTGGGTTGGTGTCCTGACTCTGTGACTGGTAGGGAAGGGATGGCAAGGCAGTCCAAGAGTAAAACACAGTTTCTTTATAAACAACTAAACGGAAAACCATTCCCAAAAGCTGTTATTGCTGTTTCCCATGACTAAATGTGCCTGCAGTGAGAGAGAAGGCAAAAGCTCAGCCATGGAGAGAACACTCAATGGGTGGGTGATTGAGTGTTCACTCAACACTCTGGCTGATTGCCTCAACTCACTGGTCAATTTCTGCCAGGCGTTGTGACTGGCCAGTTTAATGATGTTTTGCTATCTTTTGATCAATTGTCTATCTATCTATCTATCTATCTATCTATCTATCTATCTATCTATCTATCTATTTATCTATCATCTATCTCTATTATCTATCTATCATCTATTATCTAGCTATAATCCTTATCTATCATCTCTACCAACTATCAATCACCTGTCTATTTTCTATCACCTATTACCTATATTCTATCTGTCATCATTTGTTCACCATCTATCTTTGATCATCTATCTTCTATCTTTTTATCTATCTGTCATCTACTATCTGTACATATTAATCATCTATGTATCTGTCATTTGTTAATCATCTTTCATCTATCTATTCATCAATCTATAGTCTGTTAATCACCTCTCTTCTGTCATCTAACACCTATCTATCATCTATCTATCATCTATCTACTGTGATCCACCTATCAATCCATCTACCATTCTAATTACCTGACTCTTGGTGTTTTTTCTTCAGTTTTGCTTACTATTTATTTAATAAACTCACCCATTCAAAACCAAAGTGTAACTAGATAGATCATTCTTTGAACCACACAAACACTGTCCAGACTTGTCCCGTATGTATGCATTAGGCAAGTTTTACTCCTTACACCACCCTACAAAAATCTGTCTTCCTTTTGAATAATAGTGCCGAACCTAGACAGAAGATGATTTAGACATTCAGTTTTCTTGTTCAGTTATATTTATAGTTTTAAATTGAAAGTTTACTTTTAAAAGTCTCTATAGCTGATTTTTCCTGTTTTAGTCCAGTAGATTTCATTCCTTCATCTGTAATTTTTTTTCCTGAATGTTTATTATTTTTTGTTCTTTGTTTTCTGCTAGCATGTTAAAAAGGGAACTTTTTGCAACAATCATGTAGCATGACTTATGTGACGAATACTTTCTTTGTCATTGGGACTAATAATTTTGATATTTTCCAATAACAAAAAAATCAACCATCATGTTGCATAAATAGTAGCATCATAATTATATGAGAAGACAGTTGTATAATTATTGATTAATTATAAATTATAATTATGCAAAAAGTTCAGTCCTTTTATAATTCATATCCTGTATAATGCAAGGTGCCTTGAACTTTTGTGACTGGCTTTTGATTCAAATAGTTTGGGGCTATTTTGCTTTTAAGCAGCAGAACATTCTGTTGGAGAATTCTTTTGACTTCTTATATCAAATTAGGACGA
Organism: Tokudaia tokunoshimensis; assembly: GCA_036184795.1. Taxonomy (NCBI): domain Eukaryota; kingdom Metazoa; phylum Chordata; class Mammalia; order Rodentia; family Muridae; genus Tokudaia; species Tokudaia tokunoshimensis. The sequence continues at coordinate 5,736,190 of BTHU01000001.1, forward strand.
CAATCCTGTGCAAGACAGCGAGGACTTCTAGCACCTGATAGAAGCTGCCACTTGGCTGTTCTTCACAATGGTACTGACAACAAATGTCATACTTGGAGGCTGGCTTGAGATTCAGCTGGAGGAGTACAGGGGGTGGTGCCTGCTGTGGGCCGAGCAGGCTTGGTGAAGAAGCTTTCTCAGCTGCAGTAGGGCTCATTTCAAGAAAGATCATAATTAACACAGTTACCCCACCAGTGCTTAATTTCAGCTCAGTGTGGCCAGGCTGTGTCCTAAGGCCTTGGCGCAGGGCTCCATTTTATCTTTTTATTTCATCTTTATTGAGGTGTATAATTGATACCCAGGAATAGCAATATTTTCAGGGCATAGTAATTAATGTTTTGATGTAAGTACACATTGAGAATAATCAACTCAATTAAGACAAATAGCATATCTATTGCCTTGTATAGCTCACATTTTTTTCTCCCTCCTTCCCTCCCTCCTTTTTCTTCCTCCCCTCCCTCCCTCTTTTCCTTCTTCCCTCTCTCTTCCCTTTCCTCTTCCACCCGCTAACATAAGGTCTCACTAGAGATTTAGTCTGGCCTGGATCTCCTGGGCTCAAGCAATCCTTCTGCCTCTTCCTTCTGAGCAGCTAGTGGTGGAGGCGCCCCCTCTAAGCCCGACTGATCCATTCTTTAATTTGAAGCAAAATCATTTAAGATCTACCTATCTGTAGCTCTCACCATAGCCGAGAGGTAGAAGGAACAGAATAGCCTCTGGATGAATTGCTGACTGAATAACTGTGATCTCTATACTTAGGAAAGTGAAAACTACTCATCTCTAATGATAAAGTGGCCCCACCATTCACAACATGAATGAACCTGGAGGATATAATGCTGAGCAAAATAATCTAGACCCAGAACATTAAAATACACTTCCCTGTTCTCACATGTGGAAAATAGAGTTTGAATACATATTTCCTATTTGGCTTTCTATTGCCACAATAAACACCAATGCAAAAAAGAAAGTGGGGAGGAAAGGTTTTATTTCATCTTACACATCCCAGGTCCATACTCCATCACCCATGTAGGGAAGCCAAGACAGGAACTCAAAGCAGAAGCCTAGAGGCAGGAACTGAAGCAGAGATAATAGAGAACACTGCTTAGTGGCTTGCTTCTCATAGCTTGCCCAGTCTGCTTTATTAGAAACACCAGGACTACTTGCCCAGGAGTGGCACTGCCCCACTAGGTTGTAGCCTTCCATATCAATCTTCAATCAGGAAAATGCACCATAGACTTGTCCACAGGCCAGTCTCCTGGAGGCATTTTCTCAGCTAAGGTTCCTGATAACTCTAGCTTGTAACAAGTTGAAAAAAAAAGGAGGAGCATGGTAACCCTATAAGAACCCACACTAGAAAGGCTTTACCCAGCATGCACGATGGCCTTCCCATAGCAACATACAGGGAGCTTCCTTCCATCAACAACCTCGATCCTATATACTCTAGCACAGCAGTCCTCAACCTTCCTAGTGCTGCAACCCTTTAAAACAGTTCCTCGCTCTGTGGTGACCTCCAACCATAAAATTATTTCCATTGCTACGTCATAACTGTATTTTTGCTACTGTTATGAATCATAATGTAAATATCTCTATTTTCCAATGGTCTCAAGTGAATTGTGACCCACGGGTTGAGAACCATTGCTAGTACCTTCTAAGATCCCTAAGCCTTATGCAATCAGGGTAGAACTGTATACAACTCTCTGGGAGAAAAGGCTGGAATCCTTGGTGAGGATAGGCCAATGGCCTTCTCCTTCCTCCCTCCCCAGAGGGTATAAACAGTCAACAAGTCCCACTGTGAAGATCTTTTGCAAGCAGGCACAGTTGATCCCATAAAGACTACATTTTTTTTTGTAGAACACCATTCTTTAATCACACACACACACACACCCCATACACACACACATACCATACACATACACACCACACACACATACACACCATACACACACATACCATACATGCACACATCACACACACACACACATACACATCATATACATACACACACAAAAACACACATATACACCATACACACACACATCACACACATACACACACACACAAAAACACATCACACATAAACATACACACCATACACATGCACATGTATGCACACACACACACAGTTTTAAGGAGTTGTTTTAAATGTGTGTGTGTGGGATGGGAATGAGCATGTATATATGTGAAAAACAAGGAGAACATCAGGGGTCTAGGCAGGCAACTTGCAATCCTCAGTGATCCCCTGTCTCTGTGTGTCTACCCTCTCCATCACCGGGGTTATACAACCATGCCAGCCTTCACTGGTGGACACTGGGAATCCCAGGTCAAGTCCTCGTGACTAAGCAGTGTCTTAGAGTTCTATTGTTGCAAAAAACCACCATGGCCCTGGCAACTCTTATATAAGAAAGGATTTAATTGGGGCTGGCTTACAATTAGAGGTTTAGTTCATTATCTTCACAGTGGGGAGCATGGTGGCATGCAGGCAGGCATGGTGTTAGAAAAGTAGCCAAGACTTCTACATCCAGATCCACAGGCAGCATGAAGAGAGAGACATTGGGTTGGTCTGAACATCTGAAACCCGAAAGCCTACCCCCCAAGTGACACACTTAAGGACACACCTCCTAATCCCTCTTAAGCAGTGTTGGTCAGTCCCTAATTGACCAAATATTCAAATATATGAGTTTATAGAGCATTCTTACTCAAACCACCAGAGGCAGCAAATAGCCTTATGTATGGAACCATCTCCTCAAACTTTTAAGAGCTTAAAAGAAATATAAACAGAATATTCTAAACTTTTAAAGAAAATAATGCAAGCTTCCTGTTTTGGGGTAAGGAAACAGAACATTTACATGATGTGCTTTCTCCAAGCCTGATGATGGTGTGGCCGTTGTTTTGTGTGTGGTGTAGAGATTGGAACCCAGGACATGCTACATGCAAGGCAAATTCTCTATCACTGAGTTACAAACCCCAGCTCAATTTTTAACTTTTTATTTTGAGACAGAGTGTCACTAAGTTATCCCAGCTAGCCTTGAATTCTCAGTGAATCCCAGACAGCCCTCTCGCTTGTAGTCCTCCTGTCTTAGCCTACCAAATAGATGGGATTACAGATGTACCCCACAATGCCTAGCAAAAGCTTACTGCTGATGATGTCAGAGATTTTGAGAAAACTCACACCCAGGAGCAGCGAATTTGAACCATTATGCAAGAGAGTGTCTACAAGGGACAGGTTCATATTGTGTTGTTGGGCATGTTTTGAAGAAAAGGGTATTTTGCCATGACCTCTTAAGGAAACCACTAGAATTTCTCAAGGAAGAGAATATAATCTAAAAAATAAAATTAGGCTACGTCTTAGTCTTAATTTTTTAAATTAACATATATTTTTTAAAATTATACTGTAAGTGGCTATGAGATTCTTTTTATGCCTCTAAAAAGAGAAAAGCAGAGCTGCATCAGAAAAGTAAAGCCCTCTCTACCCAAAATAACTACTGAGTGTATTATAATGAATCTAATCCCTTTTAATGTCAGCAAATGATGTAAATATTTACCTGACCTTGAAATGCAGACTCCTATGAAGGAATAGCAGGTAAGGCATGTTGCTTCTCAGTCTTTGCCCTTTTTTGGTTTCCTGCCCAGAACAGTGTGCCAAGCATGTGCTGCAAATCTGAGGGAAGTAGTCTAGAATGATTGTTCTTAAACTTGCCCAGCTTTTAAAACACGTTCAAAAACATTTATTTTTAATTATGTTCATGCTCGTGTGTGTGTGTGTGTGTGTGTGTGTGTGTGTGTGTGTATACATGAACCCATAAGTACAGGTGCCCATGGAATCCAGAAGAGGTTGCCCCCTTACCCCCTGAGCTGCCAGATGTGGGTGCTGCCCCCTTCCCCACCTGAGCTGACAGATGTGAGTGCTAGGAACTGAACTCAGGTTCTCTGAGAGCAGTGGATGCTCTTAACCACTGAGCCATCTCTCCATCCTACTCCTCCCCTCCCCATTTGCCTTCTGGACAGCATTTATCAATGTATATAATTATAATCAAAACCAAGAGTCTTTCAGATGTGAAGTAACCATTCACAACATCTGGAATCTGCTTCTCATGCATGGATGGTCTTTATTCCTAGACTCATATACATTTATGCATTTTGCATAAGCATGGCCATGTCTCTCATACCCTACCCTCAAAATACCACATCCCTACGCACACTCTGCCTCCTGTTCCACGTATTTTCTTCCAGCCTGCTATTAATAATACAATGCATTGTTTTAATATAAAATCTCATCATCAATCTAAGTTACATTCGCTAACTTCTATTAGATTACTTTTAAATAGCCAAATAATAAAATATTACAATTAAAATCATTAATTATACTTAAATCTCACTATCACCGTTACACAGTTTTCTTGAATTAACATTCACAGCACTGACCAGCACAAATCTGTACAGTGAGCTAAATGTCCCTACCCCAGCTATTCAATACAATCACCACCAGGTATCTGTGAAGCAGGATACCCCAAACACGGTCAGATTTGAGAGAGAGTTGCTTTGCAATTTTATTTAAGTTCAGCTGCCTAGATGTGATAAAATGAAAGACAGAATGCTAAAGAAAATATTGCTACAAACATTGGAAGACATACATAAATTTCTCCTTTTAGCAATTATGCACCTTTAAAAATATATAAACCATAGGGGAAAAGTATATAAACCATAAGGAAAAATCCCTCTCAGAAGTAATAAGAGGGTTTTGTGAGGTCACTGCATATGTGCTGAATATATAATAATCAATAGTTACTTGGTACAAAGAACTTGGCATGGAATTAGTAAAACGTAACTCTTTTTGCAATAGCAACAGAAAATGACAAGGCCTGAGGCTGGAGAGGTGGCTCATCTGTTAAGAGCATGTGCTGCTCTTGCAGAGGACCTGAGTTTCAGCACCCACATCAGTTAGCTCACAACTCTCTGTAACTCCAGCTCAAGGGAATCCGACACCCTCTTCTGACTTCCACAGACACAGGAACTGACTCATGCACATACCCACACATGGACACTCACACATACACATAAATAAAAATCAAGACAAGTAGACACTAAATGACCTGCGTGGTTGAAAAACCACATGATGCAGATTTCAAGTTGTAGTCAATGGGATGAAATAAAACAATGTATCTAGGAATCAGTATTACAAATCAGTGGAACAAAAGCCGTATTAACGTACATATTAATTCTAAAATTAATCTTTGCATATAATCAGTTACTGCAAGAACTGTAAAGGGTTAAGATGATCCTTAAGTTCATACAGTGGGTATGCTTAAGATGTGCATCACAAGTATTGTGTGAGTGGGAACTTATTTCATGTGTTATTAGAACACTCTCAACATCAATAAGAACAGAGAGCCAAATGTGGTGGTAGTTTCCTGAAACCTCAGCATCCTGGAGGCTGAGAGAGGTATGTTATATGAGGAGACCATCTCAAAAGATATAAGATGGTGAGACTGAAGGAAAGTGGGAGAAAGGACAGAGAGAGACATTGGGGAGGAGGAGGAAAAGAGGGAGGAAAGAAGAGGGAAGAAGGAAAAATGATTGTGGGAGGGAGACTACAGAACCATGGGAATGAATTGAAAATCCAAATTTAGATCCCAGCACACATAAAATTAATAGTTACAAATATATTCATTCCATTCTTAAGTAAGAAAAAACATGCATCATTTGACAAATGACGCAGAAAAACTGTTTTATTTTAAACTCACCTGACATGAAATTTTCCAGTGGATTTTTATAACTGTACACAAAAATAAATTTCATGTAGATAAAAGACATAAATGAAGCAATCTTAGGAGAAAATCTAAAGGCTGATTGTGCAAACCAGCGATTATTGCAGCATTCCTAACTAAGAATGGAGACACAGACTAAAAACAGTAAAAGTAGTTACAAATGAGCAGACTCAACTTTGGAACACTAGTTTGGAATATATATACATGTACATATATATATATATATATATATATATACATGTATGTATATACGTGTATATATATATATATATATAACACAGTCAATGGAGGGAACTTGTAAATGATACACCTGAGAGCAGTCTTTGTAATAAGGTTAATCCCAGCATTGCCTGTGACCCAGGCAAACCAACTAGAAAAAGACAAATAAGCCAATGTTTAAACTATAAGCAAGAGAAAATCATGGACTGAGCTCATACAGATCCAAATAAATGCCAAGCCAGATCACATGGCCTCGCATCTGATCTTCAGCTGCTCATCTCTGTCAACTTCTTCCTGAGACCTGTCAATCAGCCACACAGAGAAGTACCTCTGAGACAGGGATTAAAACATGATTTTCACAGCCACATAATACAGAAGAAAATGTGGATTTACATTCTGTGGTTGGTCTAAATGGAAGTGACCCCCATAGATTCACAGGGAGTGACATTAGTGTAGGTGTGGCCTTGCTAAAGTAGGTGTGGTCTTGTTACAGGAAGTGTGTCCTTGGGGCATGAGCTTTGAGATTTCAGAACCTCAAGCCAGGACTAGTGGCTCATTCTCTCTTCCTGCTGCCTGCGAATCCAAAGGTAGAACTCTCAGGTACCTCCCCAACACCACGTCTGCTTGTGTGCTGCCATGCTTCCTGCCATGACAAAAATGGACTAAACCCCTGAACTATGAGCCAACCCCAATTAAATGTTTTCCTTTATAAGAGTTGCCATGGTTATGGTGTCTTTTCATAGTAATAGAAACCCTAACTAAGGGCTTGCAAATCCAAAGCTGTGTGCCACCCAAAATAAAAAAAATGTAAGGACTACCTGCTGCCTCAGCATCTCTAATTCTGCAGACCAAAACAGAGTCAATGAACACCACAGACAAAGTGTCTACCCCCTCTACTCTACACTGACCCATGATCAAAGATAGTCTAGATACGTGGACTTCAATGGAACCATCGGAATCTTCCTGGGACCTCTCCCTCAGCATCCGCAGTAGGAGATTGCCCAATTTCTAATCCACAGAGGTTATCTGCTTCATTTTAAACCCATTTACTCATTCCTTTGTCATTTTGTTGATGCTGGAGATGAAATCAGAGGCTTTCCTTACTGAGAGATTCTAGACAGGTGATCTACCATTGAGCCACACCCCCATACCCCCCCACAACAGACACACACTGGGGAATTCTAGGTAAGTATTCTACCACAGTCATGCACCCAGTGATTTCTTTTTAATGTAAAAAGAGTAACTTTATGTCTTTACAGAGCACATCATGTTGTTTGGAGGCACTTCTTCTGAGTTGTCTTCTGAGATGATCAACTTAAGATACTTAGGTTATGCATCATCTCAAATATTTTTCATATCTTTGTGATGACAGCATTCACACTGTTATGACCACCTTATGAACTATACTTACTGTATGTGGAACAGATTATCAACCTTTATTCCCACAGTCTATTATAACTCTGAACTGATGACCATGTCCCCACCATGTCCTTCTCTCTACCCCCCACAGACTTTTCTGCTCACTGGCTATGAGAGCTTAGAATTTTTTGTATTCCACATCTGAGTGAGAGCAAGTGCTATTGTCTTTCTCTATCTGCCTGTTTGACTTAACGTCATTATTCACAGCTCATCTATGTGTACAAAATGACTGGATTTTGTTCTCTTTTCATAGATGAATAGTATCTGTGTGTGTGCTTTTGTGTGTGTGTGTGTGTGTGTGTGCCTGTTCTTACATGCACATGAGCACATGTATGTGTCACATTTTAAAGAAGCAGGAAGCAAGGAAGCAGATGTTCATTGAAGCAAGGAGAAAGACTTTCCCTTCTGCACCTGCAATCTCCTCCTCCCACATTCTCTATAGCAGGGAAGGCTTATTCTGCTGGAGACTGAGTAAGAAGAAGCAGCAAGGGAAACCCATCTTTGTGTCCCACCTTCGTAGCAAGAAGTCTTAGAATTATCTCAAAGCCTCATCTGGAGGCCTGCAGTCACCATCTCCAAACCTTGCTTGCTCTGTGCAAAGGCTCCTCAGCTCCTCAGGCCTCTTCATTTGCCTACGACAGGGTAGGAAAATCACACCCCAAGCTTCAACCTAGATTTAGTTTATTGACATTCTTGGTGTTTTGTAGAGGTTTTTCATCAGGACATCATCAGATGCCATCTTAAATATTGCCCTGTAGTCATAGCAACCAAAGCAGAACATTCCAGTGGTAGCCAGGTCTATGGTAATAGTGTTGAAGCTATTGTCCCTTACTGGGATTCCAGCTGTTCTGTGGCACTATTTCTGGAAAGACATGAACAAATGCCTACTCACCTTAGACAGGGAACCAATAGCAGACCAAAGTAAGGATACCACCAAAGTCCAGTTGGGGAACCAATGAGTCTTCCTGGGGTTACTCAAAGGAGCAGAAATGAATCAAAGGTAGCTGAATCACAAAAGCCTTCTCTACCATGAGTAAAGCTGAGAACTTGGGGTTCACAGCACAGCCCGCGGACAGCTTGACTGGGTGGAGAGTATCTCTTTCAGAGAGGTCAGGTGGTCTGAGCCTCTTCTATATGGCTTGACCTTTCCTTCTAGGTAGTTTTGTTGGTCTCTGTTTCTTCCTGGTGTCTAAGGTGAGCTGGGAGTGTCTCTTGGAAGTCCATCCTGTTCATAAACGCTTGAGGGGAGAGGAGCCTAGTGAATCTGGTCAGTTTCAGGGACTTCCTGAAACTGCTGGCAATCACAGCATTCAGGTGGCCCCATCCCTGGATAATCCAGCCGCAGAAATACCTATAATCCCAGGAGGCCAGGCTTGTGCTTGTCCCTGCATAGGTGTAACCTTTGTTGTGATGGGTGAGCCCTGTTGTAAGCCCCTCCAGTGTGAATATATGAGGCCCTAAAGACAATAATTAATAAGACCCCAGCAATAAAACCCAGCTGAGTTGTTTACTTCCTGAGCTTTAGGAATTCCCCTGCAGGATGGAATATTTCTCCTCATCTTAGAATATCCTGTCACTTAATAAGGATCCCCCCAATATGGAATGTTTTATCTCAGAGAAAATTACTGTGTCATAGTGATGTACTCCCACCAGTCAAGCCCCACTGCCTAAAAGACTCCACAGCCTTCCAAGATGGCATCACCATCTGACAGACACGCATTCAAAGCATGAATCTGTAGGGAGCACCTCAACTGAAACCATGTTTCTCTGCTTAAGCTCAAACTTGCTGCATAGTACAGGGAGGATTCCATTGGAACACAAAGACCTCAGGTCAGGGTCATTCCAGACCCATTGGACAGGAGTTCCGTTTGTTATCAGAGATTTTCACAGAACCCACTGAGGAGACTGACAGGCCTCCACCTACTTCATGCTGGGATAGGGGAGCTGAGTGACATGGCTATGCTGGGGGACTATTAATTCTGCACAGGCAAGTGATGGCTCCTGGCACTATCACTCATTACCCTCCAGCATCACCTTGATTGACAACACAGATTGTTCTTCAGCCTTACACATCATTGGGTGTAATTGCTGGGGTCTTATTAATTATTGTCATTAGGGCCTCATATGGGCACACTGGAGTGGTTTACACCAGGGTGCACCCGTCACAACAAAGGTTGCACCTGTGCAGCAACAAGCAGAAGCCTGGACTCCTAGGATTACTGGTATTTCTTGGATGGATTGTTCAGGGATGGGGCCACCTGCACACTGTGATTGTCAATGTGATGGTATCTAACACGCAAGAAGTGCAAGACACCATATCACTGTCGAGAACCTTGAGCCTAAGTTCAGAGAGTCTGAGCAGGGTGAAGAACTCTCATAGACACCCAGATCCTCTTTCTTACAGAATTGGTCCAAGATCAGACTATAGGAAACTATGTCTCCTCAGCTCACACCATCCTAGAATATGTATGGTCAAGAGAAATAAAGCTGAGAGGGGCATCTTAACTCACAATTGTAATCTCAACCCTCAGGAGGATTGCCAATTAGAGGCCAATCTGCTTGTGAGACCAGTGCCCCTCCCAAAATATATGAGAGAGAAAGAGAGAGAGAGAGAGAGAGAGAGAGAGAGAGAGAGAGAGAGAGAGAGAGAGAGAGAGAGAGAGAGAGAGAGAAAGAGAGAGGTGTAGACAGATGGACTGCTGGATGGACGGACAGATGGACAGACGAACAGATGGAGGGACAGGCTGTCAGGCAGTCGGGTGGTCGGACAGGTGGGTGGGTGGGTAGATAGATAGATAGATAGATAGATAGATAGATAGATAGATAGATAGATAGATAGATAGATAGATAGATGACAAGGTAATTGAGAAAAACCCTAGCCATTATTTGCCTATTTTTACATTTATTCAATTTTGTGTGTGTGTGTGTGTGTGTGAGAGAGAGAGAGAGAGAGAGAGAGAGAGAGAGAGAGAGAGAGAGAGAGAGAGAGACAGAGAGAGAGAGAGAGAGAGAGAGAACACAGAGGTTGAGGGAATACCTCTACATCCACCATGTGTGTTCTGGGGATTGAACTGAGGACATCATGCTTGGTAGCCATCACTTTTACCCATTAAGCCATCTTGCTGGTCCTTAGTGCTTATTTTCTAGACAAAGGGGTGACTTGAGACTCAGGGAAAGCTCAGAGACAGTTTCAGCCAGCATCTTACCAGTTCATGAAGTGGGGAAGCCAGACTGGACTCTTCTGCCCAGGAGAGCTTGGCTACAATCAGAGAGCCCCATTTGCCCCCCCCCCAGATGGATCCACTGTGTTTAAATCTTTAAACTAGAATGACATTTACTGAGCCTAAAACTGTTTTGTCTTTGTTGTATTCATTATTATGTTCTCCAAATTCACCCCTAAGCATTTATTGTGAGAACTATTGTTACTATTGTTATTATTATCATCATCATCATCATTATTTTATGGGTGTGGGTGTTTTGCCTGCATCTGTCTTTGCATCACATACAGTGACCAAGAAGGCCAGAAGAGGTTGCCAGACCTCATGGGATTAGCTTTACAGATGGTTGTGAGCCACCATGTGGGGGCTGGAAATTGAACCAGAGTCCTCTGAAAGAGCAGCCAGAGCCCTTAAACACTGAACCATGTCTCCAGCTCCTTTGTTTGTTGACTTTTTATTGATTCTTTGTGACGTTCACATCATGTACACCAATCCCACTCATCTCCCCATCCCCTCGTATCTGCCTCCACCCTTTCAACCTCCTGAAGAGAAAGCATAGAAAACATCTCATCGTGGAAGTTGTAGTGTGTCCCACAGCGTAGCTCTCTGTCCACACAAGTTCACTTGCAAATGTTCACTGCAAAGTCATTGGTCTGGTTTGAGGTCTCAGGCTTCTGTGACACCATCAAGGCCTGTGTCCTGGAGATCCTGCAGCTTTGGATCCTTAGGACTGGCCCATTCACAAGCAGTTCATAGATGGAGCAGCTGTTGAGCTGGGCCAATTCAAAGCCCTGGGTCTGGGTCTGGGTGGTAGCTGAGCTGGTCAGCTCTCTGGCATCTGCACTTCCAGGACAAGTTCACTGCACTCGCCATACTAGCATCACCAATGCCTCTACAGGAGGAGGCAGGGTCAGCTCTCCTGTTCTCATGCCCTTGGGCCCAGTTTAGCTGCACTCTCTCCACCAGAGCCAGCTCCACTGTGCTGTGCAGTCCAGGCACAAGGCCCACTCTCCCAACTGCTGCTGCTGGTGAGGGGCTGGGGCAGCTCTAAGACTCTCAGGGCTGGCTCGCCCATGTGCCTTCATCATTAGGACCAGCTCTACTGTATTGCCCAGGTGAGGTGCATGACCTGCTCTCCCACATATTGCAGCTGGTGAGGGGAAGGGCTAGCTCTCCTGACTGCTGCAGGTGGCAAAGGGTGAGAGTGGGGAACAACCCCCATGCACGAACCACCTCAAAGTAGACAAATGACAAGGCCAGCTCCCATGCTCTCCTGTCACCAGGGGCCATCTACTGTGCTCCTCAGGCTAGGTGTAGTTCCTGCTCTTCGGAATGTTGGCTCCGGATTGTGACAGGTGGTAAGGGGCATGGGGTGTTGGGAGTGGGGAGGGGATAATCTTTGTGCTTGTGTCATCTCAGGGCAGTCACATGGTGTGCTGCCTGGGCAAGACCCAGGGTCCACTCTCCTGAGTGCTGTAGTCAGTGATGGACAGGACCTTTGTACATCAAGGTTGTCCCAGGTAGATGCCCAGACCAGGAGTGACCCCATGATCTTTACTCATAATATGAGCCACAGACACTGACACGGACCCCTGCCACTGCATGACCACAGATCCAGACATGGTCCTCAGTAGCAGCACAGGCTGGGACTTCCATGGCCCTGGGTGAGGGGCTGGCTATTCACAACAGGCTATTGCCCTCAACCTTCATGTCTCCCACTCCATCTCTCTTCATAATGACTCAAACCACTTGGCTTCTCTTTCCTATCTCTCCATCACATACTTGCACATTGAAGTGGCTCCCATTGTGGGTGGGCCATGTAGATGGAGGGCCTCTGGGTGACCTCCTCTGCTCACAGAGACCATCCGTGTGGCATGGTAGGCGGGTCCATGTGTGAGGGCTGGCAGGCCTCTGTGTGTCTATGACCCATCTGTGCCATGAGGTAGCAGGCAGGTCTCTGGAAATCTTGCTCATCCTGTACTGCATTGTGTGTCTCCTCTGGTTTTTCAATGTATACAGTTGTCAAAAGTTAAAATCCTTTTATTTACTCTTTCTGATGGATCATAGCATTATTGTCATTTCGTGGTACCCAGTCTATTCTCTCTTACAGAAGTCAGGCATAAATGCATCCGTAAGCGTCCCAGAGCTATGTGCTAATACAGCTTCTGATTCATTTCTTGTTCTTGCTCTTACTATGTTTGCCATGGTTGATCTGTAGACATAGTGTCTTACTATTTGTAGCCCAAGCTATGTCAGTTATGGCGTCTTTGTCTTCCCAGTCCTGGGGCATGCCACCTTATCATACACCACATAATACCAAAGGATTGTGTTCTCATATAGCCCACACAAAACAAGACTAACTCAACCCCACAGAGTCGCAGGTATATAGTGTTGTCAAGACAGGGTAAGAATGGTTTGCCCTGGCAAGTTTGGTAAGAGCCCATGTCTTCCTTCTTTCCCTTCAAGCCCTTCCTTAGAAACAGTACCTTGTTCTGTGCATGTTGTAGAATAGAAGAAGAAAGTGGGAGATTTCCTTAAATATCCTTCAGATGTGGTTGCAAAGTTCAGAAAAGATTATACCCAAAGTGAAAATCACGTATGCAGCCATGTTCAGGGAAGATGACCGCCCTTCAACCCCGTGAATGGCCTTCCTAGGTACCATGTTAATAGCCCACGTGAATTCAGGGTTCTTTGTTATTTTATTTAACTTATTTTTTTTCTCAGAGTCAAAGATGGACTCTTAGTACCCCTTATACCAGCGGTACTCATGGGGGAGATGCTGGCTTGGTTATCATCCGATGTGTTCATAAACTAGGTCTTAGTGAAATGGAATTTATCTCAGGAACCAAGCCTATGTAAAAGATGGGAGAGGGAGGGGCATCACAAAGCCAGTCATCCTGGCCCTGTGGTGAAGACCCTGACTTATGTGTGAACTATCCACACTGAAGTTTACCCTGGCTTCTCCAGAGCCAGATGACCTCCCCCAACCTCAGGGCCTCCCAGAACTGGAATCTCCAGGGTTGAGGGTCAGCACCCTGCAGTCTATGACAGTTTAGATGCATAAGCCCCGTGAAGAATCAACTCCCATTGCTCTGAGGTTCATGCTTGAGAGACATTTAAACCAAATCCACTTAACTAGAGCTTCTGGGAAGAAGGTGACAGCAGCAGGCTTCAATTGGTGCAGTTTTACTGTCTCCAGATTGCTTTGCCAAGTTTGAGGCTGGGGGGTTTATAGGACTTGGAGACAGAACTAAAGAGCCCTATCTGGACTGGATTCTGTTGCTAGGGAGCTGACCCCATGCTGTCTCATGATCCTCCAACACAGGGCCTTTATGAACAGTTCCTCTCCAAATACGATAGAGTCGTCAGGAAACACCTGCTTTCTTAAAGAACAACTAAGGGATATTCCTCCAGTAGTTCTGTTCCTCCTCTTCCTTCTCCTTTTCCCCCTTCTGTCCAAGTTGCCATTGGCCATCTGCAAGCAGAAGCCCTAGATGGTTTCTTGCCTCTAGCCATCTGTATTCTGTGGGAGCATCTACCCAGTGTTGCCTATAGTGTTCATTTGCCTGATGAGAGAAAATGCAGGAAATACTTAGCGGCTATCCTTTCACACACAGATAATTCCAACCAGGGTGTCATCTGTAGTAGATTCCACTCTTTTTTTTCAAAGATATTGTTAGCAATATAAAATCTATGTCTCCTTCTTCACTGCCTCTATTAAGCTTAATCAGTTTATAGTGAAGGTCAATGAAGAAATTAAGTTTTCCATCATTTCCAAGTGGATATGATAAACTAGACCTAGTCACACGGGGCAGGGATTCTGAAATACTCAGATATTGGCTTTCTTCAAAACCGTAGTCTTAGAACGTCCTGACTGTTGGAATTAGCCAGAAATCTTATCCAGTTTAATTGTTCTGTCATGAACACAGGGACTTCTTCTTAAAAATTCAGACATTTTCTAGTATACAGGTAAAGTAAAGGGACACTGGTCCAGTACAGGAATGAAGACCAGAAGCATCTGTGAGCTCACTGAATCTTTATGATCTGTATGGTTTTAATATAGTTGTCATGGTTACAGACAGGGTAAAAGGTTATATACAACTGGGCCTGCTATGACACAGGGCACAATAGTGGCAGCTGTATGAGGCAGTGGCTATTCACACCATGGTGGACAGGAAGAACAGACCACAGTTAGAAGCAAGGGTTAGTACCCCCCCAAGGACATAACCCCCAGAGACACACTTACTCTAAGTAGGTCACCATCTCCCAATAATGCCACATACTAAGAACTCAAGGAGTGAGTGAGTTCACGAGTTCAGAACCCTCATGTTCTGATGATGATACCATTGCAGACACACCTAGAAATGCACTCATCTAAGCTAGGTGTCTCTCCAGCCAATCAAGTAGATACACAGATACACATGCGCGCACACACGAGCTTGCACACACACACACACACACACACACACACACACACACACACACACACACACACTGCTTGAAAGAGGGTGAGTTTTCTTCTGATGACCAGATAAGCATGTATTCACTGTGTCTAATCCTAATGTCAGAGAAAAGGCAAAGCCATCTTGAAAACCTTCCATGCCCTCTTAGGAATGGACTGCCAGACATCTAAGTATATTCTAACCAGGCAGCAGGGTTCAATATAACCCATGGCAGCAGAGAGGAAACCCATAGAGAGGAGAAGACATAGAGACATAGAGAGAAGACATCTTTTCTGCATGAGCAGAAAGATCCTGCATTATACAAGTTGCAGGCAATTCTAGGGCACTGACAAAGGTACCTGCCTAACACCAAAATTCGTGTAAGGATTTTAATAGCAGTGTTTCTAGTTATGACTAGCAAACATAATTAGGTACTAAAACTAAATTAAAATGTTAATATTCCTTTGAAGAACTAAGCAGTTGCAGTGGTAGCGGGGCCCTGGGAGGGAAGCTGGGGAAGGGCTGCTTAGATGGACTGAAGAGTTCTGCATTGAGTTTTGTCTGAGGATTCAGGAAGGCTGTTTCTCAGCCATGTCTGGAGAGGTCAAAACGCACATCTGGGATGATGGTGATCCTCCTCTTAGAGGTAAAACTAGAACTTAATTCAGGATTAAGCAATCTTTGAGCAAGAAATGAAAACCGGTTTGGGTTCTTAACACATTAGGAAGCAATGGGGAAAAGAAGAAGGAGATAGCTGTGTGCAAAGGCCATTGAAGAAAACACACTTGTAGAGGGCCGTATGTATGCAAAGGCTGTTGAAGAGCGAGAACTTGTCCTTCCAGTGTTTGTGTGGGGAGGGGAGTCCTGAACTCAGGCATAGATATATAATATATATTTAGCAAAAATAAAAGGAAAGGGTCTTGGTAAGGTCTCTTGTGATTGGGACTTATCTATTTATACCTCCATTTCATCCGAAAACAGTCTGAGGCGGGGTTTACCTGTCATCTGAAAGAAAATTAAAGTCACTTCTTAAAAGGGGCCAGAGGAAATTGAAGTAATGAGGAAAGAGAAAGAAAGAGGTTAGGACATACACACACACACACACACACACACACACACACACACACGCATACGTGCGCAAGAGCACACACAGAGTGAGAGACAGAGACAGGAGATAAGAGAGACACAGGAGAAAGGAAAGAGACACAGGATAGAGGAAAGAGAGACAGGAGAGAGGAGAGAGACACAGGAGAGAGGAAATAGAGACAGGAGAGGAGAGAGACACAGGATCTAGGAAAGAGAAACAGGAGAGAGGAGACAGAGATAGAGACAGAGATACAGACAGAGGCAGGAAAGAGGAAAGAGAGAGACAGGAGAGAAGAGAGAGATTTGACTTTTCTTCAGAAGTTCAATCTTAAACAGAGCACATTTTCCCTTTGCCTATTTTTACAGGAATTAGCTGCCTCTCTGTACGATTTCTGTGGACTTCGTATATACGGTGAGTTTCCATACTGAATGATACTAATTAGCCAGGGCCATCTCCAGCATGTAACAAAAGAGAATCTATTACCAGCCCGTGGGAAAAAATTTCCCAGCTCCCCCAAACCCCAAAACATGTAGGCTCAGCGTTTTAACTGGCTGAGGTAAAAGGCATTATTTTCATTAATGGAGCTCATTTTTATTTTATTGGGCTTTTTTACTATCAGATTAAAAGCATGTTTTTATTGTAGTTTTTTTCTAATGTAATCTTAGATGATGTGCTTAGAATGAATGGAATAGTTATTGTTTTAATTATTTTTTCATTTTGTGTTTTTACTTCGTTTGTTCTTTTTATTTACTACTTTTAAGTTTGCCATAATAACATGGACTGGGGTGCTTGGAGGCCTTTAGTTAGCATCTCTACAGTGGTTTCCATCTGTTAAAGACTACAGGACAGGAAGTGGCTAAGGATAGGCTAATGCTTACAACCCTGAGGGTAAATAGTACTGAAGGCCAGGCAAAGAGGCTGGAGGAAGAGCAGATATCCTTCATGGTCATTTCTATCTCTCCTGTTCCTCAGGCTGTCCAGGTTCACTAAATAAAAGAACCTCAAGGCAGAAAAGTGGGTCAGGAGGTACTTTTCCCCCTAAACCACACTTGAGGGAGAGGGAGCCAAGTCCCAAGGAAGTACCTTGGAGGACACACAGGTTCCATCCTGGGCCCTCCCACAGCTGTAAGTGGGCTCTGGGCTTTGTGGCTAGGCTCCAAGAGGAGCAGAGGTCATAAAGAGGCAGAAACAAGGGCAGGTGGAATTGGAGACATATAGGAGAAATCCAGTATGTGACATCACTTTCCAGGAACAAACTCAAAGCACCCACAGGACTGCAGGTTTCTTAGAAGCTCAACCATGGAACTGGCATTGAGCAGAACGTGAACGGAAGCAGAGGATGCTCTGCTAAATGAAACTAACTGGATTTTAAAGCTCAAGTGCAGAATGAGCTCATTAACATATGAACAGCTAAGAACATCCAAAGGTCAGAGGTCACAACCTGGCCCTTGGCCTGAACAGGAAGGTAGGGAACTGTTGGTAAAGGATACAGCACTGCATCTCTTGGAGGACCAATGTCTAGAGAGTCAACAGACAGCATGAAGGTTGGGTTTAAAAGACTGTATTATAGATTGGGAATTTTCTAGAAGAATAGATGTAGGGTATTTAATCATGTTTGACAACATGATTGACAACCATTCAGTAATATTTCACAGTGAATGTGTGTATACAAAGTATGTTTCATATCTTAAATCTATCTATCTATAGAGAGATGATGGATGGATAGATGATAGAACTATTTATTTACCTGTAATAAATAGATAGATGATATAGATTAGTTATATAGATAGGCAGATAAATAGGTAACAGACAGATGATATAGATGATAGACAGACAGTCGGACGACGGGCGGGCGGGCAGGTGGGCAGATGGATGGATGGATGGATGGATGGATGGATGGTTGGATGGATGGAGAGATGGAGAGATGGAGAGATGATAGATAGATAGATAGATAGATAGATAGATAGATAGATAGATAGATAGATAGATAGATGACAGATTTATAAACACATGTAAGTGAGGATAGAGAGATGGCTAGCATCTAAGAGTACTTGTTACTCTTTGGAAAGGATCTGAGTTCATACCCACCTGTTACTCCAGCACCAGGGCATCCAATACCCTCTTCTGGCAACTTCAGGAATGCGCACACACACACATGTACATGCACACATAAATAAAAATAAAATAAAGACTTTCTAAAACCAGATGTAAATTAGCTGAATGCCACTGGAGGGCTGAGGCAGAGGGTTACTTCTGCTCCCGCAAGCATGTACCCTCGGCTTATAATGAATTCCATGCAGGCATGAGCTATATGGTAAGATCTTGTCTCAAAGCAACAACAGACAATAAAGGACAAATAAGCACCTATAACTTCCTGATCAAGATTCACTAATGTCAACATGTGCCCAACCTTACATTCTTCCTGTGTCTCTTCCCCTACTGTTCCCTGGTCTAGCTTGAATGTGCTCTCAAAAGTCCATGGGTTGGAAACCCTACTATTGAAAGATCGAGCTTCATAAGAGGTCATTATGACATGAAAACTCAACCTTCTTGAATCAGTGAATTCCATTATTGAACGACGGAGTTATCATAGAATGGGTTTGATATAAACACTGTATATATCAAGTATGAGTGTATAGCTCAGGCCAATCCTCTTGCCTTTTCACCTGTGTTGCTGGCACCTTACTATAAGACAACTCACTCCCCAGAGTCAGCAACCAAAGAAATCTCCTTTCTTCTCATATACTTACTTCTGGAGATTCTGCCCTAGCAATGCATCAGCAGTAATCTTGTCTGCCTTTGGGCCCCTGCTTGTAAAAGCTGTTCCTGAACTATGATCCAGATATTCCTCTGGCCTCTTGACTGAAATGTAGCAAAGAACTCAAGAGTAATATTTCTACTCCATACAAAGGACTTTCTTCAACATAAAATCTGAACCAAGAGGATCCACTGAAGTGGAAATTTCTGGTTTCCTTGTAGACTCAATTGTCTCATGTGATGTTTTTCTAGAAGCTGTCTCATGAGAAGATGTTTGCCAAGGACAGACATGTGGTATTTTTCTGAAAGCTGCCTGGAAAAAGTGCTTCTGGTGTTTTGCTGGAGCTGATGCTTGAGAGGACATGTGATGTTTGGAAAGAGTGTAAGTATAACCCAACAGACAGTGGACGATGTTCTGGCATTGGTTCGCCTTGCTGGCCTTCATTGGGCTTTGCCTTGCTGGTCTTAGCGTTGGTTCTCTTTGCTTTCTTTTCTGATCTTCACTTGTAATTTTATAGAGAGAAACACAACAAAGGACTTCTGGTGGTGTTCTGGCTGTTTGTTGCAGCTTCGGAAGACTTGTGCCAATCAGTACAGCCTGGTGGTTTCTTCTGGATAGATCATCTGCTGCTGATTCCTGTTTGGTGTTTTGCTAGTGAACTACTGACAAAGAATGTTGGAATTGCCCCCAAAGAACTACTTCTAAACCAGTCCATGTCCCCCTTGTCCTATTAAGCCATCTTTCTCCCCTACCTTTGGTCAGTGGGCTGCAAGGGAGGTTGAAACGTTTAAGAACCCTTATTAAAGTAGGCTTTGAAAAATCTAAGCCTACAACCCACTGTTGCCTAACTCTTTATGTCCTCTATCTGTCACCCTTTCCTGTCCTGCTTGCTCTGATCCAGCCTTTCTTCAAGGGAGACAAGACTTCTCAGTAGATCCTCAACTTTTTGGGTCTCTCTTCAAATAAGAAAATTTCAGAGAGGACACTCAGCCCTGCCTGACTTGCAGCCCTTTATCTCCACTGAGGCACCTTTCTCTCCTCACTTTGAATCATCCATGCTTTGGAGTATGCTTTTAATACTTGAGAATGAGTAGATAAATAAATGGGTATTTTATCCCCAGCACAACAATCCTGGAAACTTAGTAGACAGCCAAGAAGTATTTGTTGGGAAATATCAAGGGCATTTTTTTAAAAAACCCATTGTTTCCCTGATATTAAGATAAACACTAAGCATATAGTAGATGTGAAGTAAATTCGTGTAGCTTGGGGACATGTGAATCCCCAAATTACTTGAACAAGGCTTGTTCATTATCACTTGTGTTCTGGTGGATGAGGAAGTGTTTTGGAACCATTTTACTGCATTTCTAAACAAACATAAGGTATATAGTGCTTGACAATCTTCTGGTCCTCATAACAGGGGACTGGAGAGATGGCTCAGTCAGTAAAGCATTTGCCACACAAACATGAGGACCAGAGCTTGAATTTCAGAACCCACATAAAAGTTGGGCAGGCATGGTGGCTCCTTGTAATTCCAGCATTCTGGAGCCAGAGGCAGGGCATTTCCAGAGCAATCTAACTATCTAGAATGGCCAGAATAAGCGAACTCTGGGTTCAGCAAAAGATCCCAGATGAAACATTATTTCTGGAAGTGATTGACCTTTGACTCAGTAGCTCAAAAAATGAAGATAAACCCTTACCAATGTGATTGAGGTCATCTGTTCTGCTAAGGATCCTGGAAGAATGGCCGGCCAGTTCCTCTGGCCAACCATTTCCTCTCTGCCCTTGAATATGCAACTCCGGACTTTCCCATGTTTTCACTCTCACTCTGTAGTGCCAGCACTGAGCAGGTAACAGACTGTTGGGTATGACATTGGCTTTCAAGGCTGGTGCTTGGTCCTTGATATTGTTTCTTCATTGTTAGTTTATTTGTCCATTCTAAACCACCATGAAAAAAAACCAAAGGTTAAGGTCAGAAGAGTGGGGCCTACCGCAATGCAAAGTATAAGACAAGGACACAGAAAGCACCAATGAATGGGAATGTCTCGGCATATGTGTTCCAAATCCTTACCCTGTCAAGCATCACACCACACACAAATACACACACACACACACACACACACACACACACACACACACGCACTGCCATCGTGCCTCCAGCACAAGCTACCTCCTCATGCTCATGAGCACCGTAAGTCCAGGATTTAATGACTGGGCTTATCTAGTGCAACATTCCTCAGGCTCCATTTTTCATTAAGCAATTTTTAAAGAGTTTTATGGCCCCGTGAACAATAATTTTTTTTAGTGAAAGCAGACTGAATTGTAAGTGGCGGTAATTACACCAAACTAATTGTAGGCAAAATTAGTAAGAGGTCAGACCATTTGGTGGGAAAAGAAAATATATGCCAGGATCACACCTCAAATGATCTCCAGGAAATTAATCCATCAGGAGAACATGAGAAACCTCCCTATATCTCCAGTGGCCTTCTCCAAAAACATCTCTGTGGACCTAGGATGTCCTCTTTGATACTGGTCCCTTTGAGATGCCCAGGTGCCATGTAGTACCAAGACATCTCTAAGATAGAGTGGGATGTCTGCTCCCTTGCAGGCAGGTTGTTGGATTGCTGGTTTTATTCATTATGCCGCTCAGATGTGCCTTGATCTCCTAGGCTCAAACTGATAGTCCTGCCTCAGCTACTGATCAGCTGGGGCAGTGGGTGTCCATCACCACTTTTGGTACTGTGGACTTTTTCCCATGAGAGATCCTGATTTATCTCCTCTAGCTTAGCCTTTGTAAGCTCCATTTCCAACCACCCAGCAGCTATCTGAGATTGTCTTTGTGCTTTTGACTTCAGCATGGTATTCTCTCTGGACCACCCTCCCTGCACTTCTCTATCCATCTGAATAGTTCATTCAGCACAGCTCAGCAGTCAGTTTTGGGGAACAGGGAACACTATTGCTCAGTTCTTCAATGGGTTGGGTGTCCCAGCTCTCTTCCTCATACTGTGTAAATCCTTTTATGTGCTGGGGAGGCACAGGAATAGATGAAGGTTTCCAGATAACCATATGTTAAGGATGCAGCTCAAAATCAAGTGACAGTGAGTCATCCTTGTAGTGCCTAACATGGGAACCTGGCAGGTGTTGATAAAAGACATTCATGACTTCTCCTATCTCCATGTCACCCATTTGACTATCCTTAGGTGGCTTTCTCTATATAGAGATAAGTAGCATTGATGGAAAGTTACTACCTCCTTACCAGTCTATCCTCCCTGAATCTCAAACATTGTACTGCTAGGGTTGAAAGCATGGCTTTGGCTCTCCATCATGAATCAAAAAGAACAAAAAAAGACAGAGTAATAAATAAGTTTAACATCAAGGAAGAGAAAGAAAAGGAGGAGAAAGAGGAGGAGGAAGAGGAGGAAGAGGAAGAGGAAGAGGAAGAAGAAGAAGAAGAAGAAGAAGAAGAAGAAGAAGAAGAAGAAGAAGAAGAAGAAGAAGAAGAAGAAGAAGAAACAAAAACAAACAAATAAAAACAAAAAACTGAGTATGACCCAGGCTAAGATGCCTGGGTACTCATGAAACAAAAACTCTACAGAGTCCTTGTGGCTCTGAGTAGAAAGAGTTCCCTGGAAGAATAAGCCAGTGTGAAGCTCAAGTTTGAAGGGAAACAACATGGCTGCAGAGATACAAAACACTCTGAAATCTTTCCACAATGGTTACAGCCAAGTAGCTATGAGAAGGGCCCTCAGAGATACAAAATCTAAGAAAAATAGTCCTGGCATCTAATTACAACAGTGCCGTTTGCTGCTTTTATCTGTAATTGGACTGTATAGTCTTTCATTCTAATTTACTTTACATCTAAACTGTGGTAATCAAGACAAGCAGAACCGAATGCTCTCTAACTGGCTATCTCGCTGACATCCGTTAATGCGTAATTATAACAACTAAATTAAAGATGCGACTGTAAAGAGGTGCGACATCGGTTTCAAGGCATTTAATTCTGGGGAAAGGAGCCGAGATTTTAAATCCTAAGTGAGAAAATCAATATTCCCTCTCATTATATTGATATTGCTAAACAGATTAATGAAATTAAGTATTTGGTTGTGTTGCCTTTCTTTCTCCCAGTGTCCTCCTGGAGCAATGATGGTTTGTAATGAAGGAGCTCAGGGGAAGAAGCCTAAATTGAGAACCAATTTATACAGCGAAATTGGGAGATAGCTAATCTCGCTGATAGGGCAAGGGTTTGCTTCTGATATGGCTCTGTTGTTTAGATAGAGATCATGGATCTAGACTTGTGTCTTCTTGGGGAAGAAAAACAAATTCAACTGAAAGTAAAAGGAAAGAACCACCTTTCTGCTTCTTTTGGAGCCGCATGTCAATGAGGACCCGCCAAGCATCATCAGCGTCTGTGAATACTCTACTTTAGGATGAGTACCCTCAAAGCTACATAGACCATTGGTCTCCTGGTTTGTGCCAGGATGAAAATAGCTAGCCATGATGGTAAAAGATGAAAGGGTCAGAGGGAGGCTGGCTATACATGGGCAAAATACAAGGTCCCCAAATCTGCTCTGTTGGTTGGAAGCTGGAGGTGAATTCCTTCAAAGAAGCTGCTGTTTGATTTAGTCGACAAAGCTTGTCATTTATTTATGTATTTACTCATCCAGTTGTCTAGTAATGTGCACAGTTGCCCATACTCATTTCTAAATCTAATGTCTTAACTCACGTAGAACTCAAAAGCACACATAAAACTAGCCAAAAGTGCCAATGTCACTATTGAGATTGTGCCCCTAAGTCCCAAGGCCAAAGAGATATACAAATACAGGTCTTTAAAAGACCACAGCGGTGGTGCATGCCTTTAATCTTAGTGATTGGGAGGCAGAGGCAGGCGGATTTCTGAGTTTGAGGCCAGCCTGATTTACAGAGTGAGTTCCAGGACAGCCAGGGCTACACAGAGAAACCCTTTTTCAAAAAAAATTAAAAGAAAAAGAAGAAGAAGAAGAGGGGGAGGAGGAGGAAGAGGAAGAGGAAGAGGAAGAAGAAGAAGAAGAAGAAGAAGAAGAAGAAGAAGAAGAAGAAGAAGAAGAAGAAGAAGAAGAAGAAGAAGAAGAAGCAGCCAAGTACCTTTCATAATAAATGAAGTCTTTAGAAATCATTGGCCAATGGACTTGAACAACCACAGGCCTTCAGTGAGGGAAGCTGATGCTGTTGGAGAACAGACAGGAGTCACACTCAAGACCTGTCCTAGGGCTCACCACTTTTGAAGAACTGTACAACACAGGCTTGAAACATCCCGTTGGCAGTGAGAAGCACAAAGCCAGGGGGTTGATTTAAGTGGAGAATGGAGGCATTGTCTTCCAAATGATAAAATCCAGAGTGAAGACATTTAATTCCAACTTTACCTTTAAATTGTCAGGTTTTTGAAAAGGCAGTTGAACTTGTGGTTTTGCCTTTATCATCATTTTTTCAAATTCCCAGGGTCTGTCTCAAGCTCCTAGATGTATTTGCTGACACAGGGGCAGGACTAAGGTGCCCTGGAGGCAATGTGATCATTCTAGACCAGGTGGAGGTCATCAGCAGGGTGGTGTCAAGCAAGGCCCTAATTAGCTCACTGCTCCTGCTTCTCAGAAGACAAATGCCTATAGTCCCTCCTACCAGGTATGCCCCAACGTACACAAACAAGTCAGAGAAAAGCTGCTGGCATAAGCCAGTCCCATTTTAACAATTGTGTGGACTTGGTGCCATCTTGTCTGATTTTTAAATCTCCCAGAAACAGTGCCAACAACCAGGCAGCTTACACAGGCCAGTTCAAGACTCCCCCAACCCCCCCCTCAGCACAGGATTGCCTGGTCTGATCTCAGTGGGAGAAGATGTGCCTAATCCTCAAGAGACTTGAGGACCCAGGGAAGGTGGATGCCTGGGGCCTGGGGAGAGCACCCTCTCAGAGGCAAGGGGAAGGAGGAGTGGATGAGGAACTGAGAGGGCAGGAATACCTGTGAAGTAAATCCCTGCAGAAATCCTTGATTTCTGTTTAGGTGCCTCAAGACTAAGTCAGGCAGTTAGACAACTCTGTCTGCTAAGGACTTTTGATGTCTGGAATAGTCAGAAGTCCCTAACAGTGCCAGCATTATGAATATCTCCATATATGTTTGGTGTATATGCACATCCACTCAGGTATGTGAGGAGGACCTACTATGGGGGAGGAGGACTTGGCTTTTAGGTCTGTGGGCCAACTCCCTAAGTATGAGCTTCTTTCCTATGTCTGGCCTTGTTCCAAATTGCCAGAGGACCCATTGCATTGAGGACACAGAGTCAACTGTGAGGGCTGGAAGGCCACTGAGCATCAGTGTTTATTTTCTTAATTAAAAACAAACAAACATACATACAAACTCATGACATGTTGGAAAACAGAGAAACCACCAATGTAAATGCCATGACTTGGGGGTGCCAAGAAGAAAGATGCACATGGGGGAAGCCCGGGTTAGAGGAATTGTCTTTGCTTTCAACTTGATCTGGGCACAACAACCTCTTTTTCTTAACTATATGTTTTATGGACATCAAGCCAGGGCCCCAAATCAATAGCTTTAAAGACAGTCAGCATGTAGTAGGCAAGCTGTGGCAGGCACCAGGCTTGAGCAAGCATCAGAGATTGACTGGGGAGCAGACAACTGAATGGAAGGTGTATGAATGCCTTCCATCCTATGACCAGCACCTGATAGACTGGTGACCAAGACCACAGGCATGGCCTGACTACCTGACTACTACTACTTATCATTTGTACCCTTGTACCCTTGCACGCTTGCACAGGATAAGGGCTTCTTCCCATGACAGCCTCTGCACAGGATTGAGGCCAAATGTCCAGTGCTCTTCAAGTCTCCATCTGTTCCAAGTTTCTAGCTACTCCAGAGTCTTTCTAAATCAAGTCCTCAGTAGCAAGCTCTCCCCTTCTTTAAGAACACAGTGGATTTCATTATGTCATTCTGATACAAATACATCATTGTACTTTAATCTTATTCACCCCATCACCTTCTCTTAGTTCACTTTATCCTCCTACTGGTCCAATTCCTCCCTGCAAGTCATTCCTACTTCTACTAAGAAATGCTATTTAAATATAGAGATACGAGATATAAGAGGGCACGTGAACAATGTGAATGAGAAAGATGATAAAGTTAGGTATAGAAAATCCCAATACAAAGGCTATTTGTAAAGATAAGAAGAGGCATGTCATATGGATTAAGCATCAATTCACAACAGAGACAGATGTACAACCCTAGATGAATGTGCATACAATGAAGCTTTGAACCACAGTAAGAAAATATTGACAAAAAGAGTAGCAGAAATAAATTAATTATAATGGAAGACTATTCTTTCCAGTGGTTGCTAGAACAAGTAGACCAAATGATATTTAAAGAGAATGCCATCTGAATGTTATCAACCAACTTAACCTATCAAGCTGTATGAAACGCAGCACTCAAGTGCAAAATGAATACTTATCCAGCTCAAGAGACATTCCCCTAGATGGAGCATCTGCTGAGAGGTTAAACAAGATTCAGTAGACGTTACACACTGAAATCACATTTCTCTTGCTATAAAAGAATTTTAATTAGCATTAAATTTTATATTAACAAACATAAAATATACATTTAAAAACTCCACTGAGTTTGTAAATCTAACAAAGTCTCTTAAATATCCCATAGTTTAAAGAATGAACCACAATATAAATTATAAAATGTTTTAAATGAACTAATAATTTAAAAAAAGACTTTTAAGACCTGTGGAATATATCTAAAGAAGCACTTCAGGTAATTTTATAGCTTCAATCCTTCATATTAGAAACATGGAAGGTTTTTAAAAAGAAAGATCTTAATTTTCAACTTAAAAGACTGAAGCCCACAAATATTAATAGGAGTAATTCATAAAGACAATCAATAATATATGTGTCTTCTTTGAACTGACAAATACAACTGAAAGACTCACGCTGGTTAAAGACAGAAAAACATTACAAATAGCAGAAACAAAGGGTGAGACATTACCACAGGTCCTATAGACATCAACAGAAGACTGTAGAGATGTGTCCACAACTTGGTTGAAATGGAAACATTTTTGAAGCACTTAATTATTCATATTTTGCATATCCAAAATACAAAGAAAATATAACCAGTCTTGTACTTATTGCAGAAATTAAGTTTGACATTAAGACTTTCCCACAGAGAAGGATTTGTGACTAGGTGGCTTTTCAGGTAAATTTTATTAAATCTGTAGAATAATTAATATCAGTTTTAATTAATCTCTTTTCCTTTTTATTTTTTGAATCAGTGTCTTGCTGTGTGAAGGCTATCATAAAACTAGCACTTTTTTAAGAATGGAATTTTAATTTCCTTTAGAAATATAAAACTTGTTGGATTTGTTTTGTATAGATTTGAACCTATAAACCAAATTGAGAAGAATTAACATATTGAAGGTATTGAGAATTTCAGCTCATGGTGGTACAGACCCTGTAATCTCAATATTTGGGGGAATATCCAAAGCAGGTGGATCAATTGTTTAGAAACAGATACATCAAATAAGTCTTTGTTGTTGTTTTGTTTTGCAATAAATGGAGACTATTACAAAGAAGTAAAAGTGGTCAAAATGCAAAGACAAAGAGACCCTGAGTGCCCTCTACCTAAGACTCGGGAAATACTGTGGAAGATGGAGTAGAAAGTTTCTAATAACCAGAGGGCCAGGACAGCAGCTGCAAGACAGCATCTTGTAAACATGGCAGGGACACTACACTCAACAGCTCTTGACTATATGACTGCCTAAACAAGACCTGCATAAAAACACCACCAGTTGACATCCCACCTGTAAGAAAAAGAGCTGTAAGCAATAAACGGTTGCCAAGGGAGGGAGAATCCATTTTCTCCAGGACTCCTAATAGGTCAGCTCTGAACACATATACATATGAGTAATGCTAAGTAGACTCAGTGGTGTGTGTGTGTGTGTGTGTGTGTATGTATGTGGCATGTGTATATGTGTGGTGCGTGGTGTGTATGGTATGTGTGTGTGTGGTGAGTATGGTGTGTGTGGTGTGTGGTATGTGTGGGGTGTGTGTGTGTGGTATGTGATAAGTGTGGTGTGTGGGTGTGGTGTGTGTGTGTGTGTGTGTGTGGTGTGTATAAAACAATAATTAAAGAAAGAGAGGTCATGTAAGAGGAAGTGGAGAGTTCTTGTGGTGAGGAGAAGGGTGAGAATTATATAAACACAGTACTGATGTATGAAATCCTAAAGTTAACTTTCAAGATGTATTATGGGTGATGATAAAAGGGATGTTGCATCCCTTCTTATTTGAGTATGAAATATCCCCTGCTACATGTATTTGAACACTTGGTCCCCAGGTGGTGCAATGTGGGGAGACTGTGGGGACAGCCAAACAGTGGGGCCTGGACAATGATGGAAGTCTCTAGGTGTTAACATAATCCAGTCCTCAATCTGCTTCTCTCAGTTTCCTGGCCCTGCTACTTCCTGGTCCAGGCTCCCTTCATGCTCCTGCACCATGTCTTTCCTCCAATGGTGGATCACATCCACTAAAGACATAACCCAAAGTGAACCTTCTCCCACTTAAGTTGCTTCTCTCAAGTACTTTGTCATAGAGGTGCAAAAATAACTAACATGGTGGTTTTGATTCAAAGACAAAAAGGTCACTGGAACAGATTAAAGAGTCTGGAAATAGATTTGCATCTGTCAAGTCAGTAGATGTTTGATAAAGGCTTCAAAGTGACAGTCTTATCAAAATAATAGTCGTTTAAGCACAAAGTTCTGAATTATTTCTGCCTATACAGGAAAAAAAAAGAAAATTCTGAAACTAAAACTGGCTGGTTTTGTTCCTACTTCTCACCATAGAAGATATTTCAGAGTAAACTGAAGCTCTGGGTTTCAGAAAAACAATAAAAGACATGACCTAAAAGCAAGAAAAAAAAACCCAGAGCAAAACTAAAAGCTAAGAAAAATACAAAAGTTGAACTCTACCAAAATTAAAACCTTAAATTCATCAAAAGACAAAAATTATGGGGAATGGAGGGTTGGCTTAGCAGTTAAAAGTACTGCCTGTTCTTCTAGAGGACTCAGGTTCAACTCCCAGCACCTCACTCAAATAAGTGGCTCACAACCATCCATTACTCCAGCTTCAGATTATCTGACACCCTCCTCTGTAATCTGCAGACACTTTATGCACATGATACACATACATACATTCAGGCAAATGCTAATACATGTAAAATAAATATTTTAAAAGAAATTGCAATAAATTAATGTGATGATCAAAGACTAAAGAGGATGGAATAGGATTTGGATTTAGAAAAACATAAAGTTGGCTGGTATGGTAGCACATGCCTTTAATCCCAGCACTTCAAAGGCAATGAGTTCAAGGCCAGCCTGGTCTACGGAGCAAGTTCCAGGACAGTCAGGACTACACAGAACAACTCTTTCTTGCAACACAAAATGATACAATAAATAGAACATATAAAGTTCTAATAAGACAAACAGCACAGGGGCTGGAGAGATGGCTCAGTGGTTAAGAGCATTGACTGCTCTTCCAGAGGTTCAAGTTCAAATCCCAGCATCCACATGGTGGCTCACAACCATCTGTAATGAGATCTGATGCCCTCTTCTGGTGTGTCTGAAGACAGCTACAGTGTACTCACATATAATAATAAATAAATAAATCTTTAAAAAAAAAGACAAACAGTACAATATAATTAAACAAAGCATTTGAACACACACTTAAGTGAGAAAGCTAAGAAACAGAATGGTCATTATGCACCTGAAAAAATATTTAACATCAGTTACTATTAGGGACATCCTAAGACATCCAAGGTACCACTTCAAACCTTAAGAAAGCTGTGCTGGAACAAACTGAGGCTGTTTGGGAGTTGAATCTCAAATACGGGAGGCCCAACCCCTTGAAAACCAATCCAGCATCCACCCTTCAATATCTAAGAGAGATCAGACACAAAGCATCTGCCTTGTATGAATAGGAGCAACCACACCAGCCATAGAAAGAGGAGACATGTCAGTTGCCCATGAGCAGCACGATACACAAAAGAAACTATTTTCATCCCATGGTTTTGTTGCTCACGACAATGTGCTTAACCACTGGCAGAGGCCGCAGTGTGGAGAGATCTCAGAAATTCAGGAAAAAAATGGGGGGAGGGGGGAGACAGAAATAAAAAGGAGGGTGTGCTGGCCGTGTGGCTTCATGCAAATAAACTTCTAAACAAACAAACAACAATACCAAAATGTTTTTTAAATGTGTGATACAGAAGTAAGAATGGTTGCAAGAATGTGCTGGGAAGGATCATGGGAGAAGGTTTCCGTGGAACGGGAGTGCTCTGGGCTTCCTAGGGACGTGAGCCACTCAGTGTAATTTTCAAAACAGATCTAACTATATGGGTGGCGTCCACCCACCTCTCCGTTAAAAAAATTTAATCTCTTCACTGGTCATTTTATCTCTTGCTAACAATCTCCTGTTTTCTAACCCATAGCACTGACCATACAAGACAATGTTGCAGGTGCCAAGAGAATAAGATGGCAAAATCCAGGCTAATAGACTTTGCCTTTTTACTACACTCCACTCAAGAGGATGAGGCTGGAGGATTGGGTTACATAATGAGAATCTCAAAATGAGAAATATCAATCCATTTTTTTTCCTCCAATGGTGTTCTCTTGTACCTGCAACATTGCATTGTGTGAAAAAAAAATAGGTAAGAGAGTCAGGTGAACTTTCATCCAAGTCATAGCTCAGGCTAGGCCCCAAGTGAGTGGTGACAGCACCTCTAATAAATGCATGCAGATAAAACACATTCCTCTGAGTGGTTTAAACACCTATCTGATTTGAAAGGTTATCAATATTTTATTAAATTTTGGCATGGTTGGTCCTAGCTCTAAGTGCTAGCTGGCTCACACACTTAAAACAGCAAAAGTTGACTGAAATAGTACATACACTGTATTCAGTCCACAAGGTCCCTCCCATTTTTCTCTGCAGTCTAGTGAAGATCCTTGTCTGGATTCTTAAACTCCAGGGCTCGCAGGCAGAGAAATTTCTGCACAGAGAAAATAAGAGGTGTTTAGGGACTCTTTGCAGAAGTTACTTTGTATTGCTGTGATAAAAACGCCATGACCCAAAGCAACATATGGGGACGGGGGGGGGGGAGGCGGAAATCTTGTTTTGACTTAAGGTTCCAGAAGGAGGGTCCACAACAGCAGGGGTGAAATGGCAGCCAGAGAAGGAATCAAATGGAGAGATCACATCTTCAACCACACTTGAAGCAGAGAGAGTAAACCGGAAGAGCACCGTATGCCCTCTCCAAGTCCACCCCTTGTGACGCATTTCCTCCACCTCCTAAAGGTTTGTCTTCCCTTCCCCAGACAGCACCACAAACTAAGGACTAAGAGTTCAAATATGTGAACCTACGGGGAATGTTTCTCGTGTCAACCTCCTTAGACGCACTCATGTTTTCAGCAGTACACATCCTGAAAACTGGGATTTCGCAAAATTACAAAATCTCCGCCATTCCATGACCGAAAATCCCACAAAATTCCTCAGAGCAGGAGAGAGAAAGAGTCCCATTGGGTTTGGAGGAGCAACATTAATGTCTGGATTTCTTCCATATAAGCTTTCCGACTTCATTAATTCACAGTGCGAGAGCAGCAGAAAACGATAAAGAAAAGAGCTCCGGTGGCAAAGAGCTTGCCTTGTGTATAAGAAGCTGTGGGTTCAATTCCCAGCACACATATTACAAACCCTGGAGAGGTCAATGTCTGACTTCCTTTTTAAATATTTGTTTTATGTTTATCTACGTGTATGTGCACATGCTTGCAGGTGCCTGTGGCTACCAGAGGAGTCAGATCCTCCTGAATTCTGGTTTTCTGAACAATATAGCAAGTGCCATCAATTTCTCCAGCCCCATACTCTGCATTTGTACGAGAATTTCAGCAAGGATTCCGTCCCTTATTCTCAAAAGGAAAACATAGAGCTAGGACCCAGAATCTGTTTTCTTACACAACCAAATCTCATCACCCTCAAACTCTAATATTAATGGAATAAAAACTTCCTATATGAAGAAAAGTTGGCAACAAGCCTTCAGTCTTAGGTAACCCTTTCATGTGCCTATGGTTTGGCTCAGGATTTAGTGTCTTCCAAAGCTTTATATCTGGAGGTATGGCCTTTATAGGGTAAAGTTAAGTAGTAAGATAGTGGGTCATCACTGGCTCTGGCATGAGTTATTGACCATGAGGTGACCAGCGGGGCTCTTCATCAAAGCTTATGTAACCCCCCTTGACCTTTCAACAACTAAGATGTGGAACACTTTACAAGAACCAACCCTTGAGTATTTTGTTGTAGTCGTGGAAGATGAACTGATACAGAAGCTCACAGCCAATGCCTATCTCTTGGGAATCTATCACCCATCAATTCTTGGTCCTTTGAAATGAACTTGGGTTTAAGTACTAAAGACTTTGCCAGAGAGCTATCTCTTAAAAATTGACAAAGATGCTTCTAGCTTTGTCGTCTCCAAAGATCTCAGACTCAATGCTCTATCCGGTCAAGTTAGGGAGGTCAAGTTAGCTGCACTCAGCGTCATAGGGTAGGAGAAGAGATGGGTGACTACCTACCTCCCCTGATACTTCATAAACATAGGCAATTGCGACTTTCCTGTTTTCCACAGCTCCTTGCTTGGATATTTCTGGTTTGCCGTAACAGTTATTATGACAGCCACTTTGCCCAAATGATTCTAAAAATGCGAATGGGCCATGGGGACCTCACAGAGCATTCTACCATCATTTAAACTCTCAAACAGCCTCTCCTCAAATCTTCCTCTTCTCCAACCCCAAGAGCTATGAAAACCAAGGGCAGTGCACATGTCTCTGGGGAGCTAGTATGGGGGGTGTATAGGGTGGCCTTAAAGTTCCTGGTATTTTTGTCAGCCAGGAAAGTGTCTCCTACAGTATCACAAAGCTGCAGCAAAGTCAAGTTGGCATCTAATTCAGATTCCCCAGACCCTGACACCACCCACTGCACCAAGACTTCGGGGATTGTTTGTATCTTCCACATACTTCCACCTTCCCTGTCCCACCCCCACAGTGTCCAGCCTGGGGACCCTGCTCCCACAAAGCCCTCCCCACAACTGCCTCACAGCCAAGTTCAGTACTGGTTTCCCTTCCCCAGGCATGAAACAATTTCTCTCTGAGACAGGCAAAGAATATAATGAATGAACAAGACCTTAAGGATAAAAAAAAGGAGAGTAAACCATATTTTTCTTTCTTTCCAGATAAAATAATATACCGGTGTGTCTGAGTCTCTTGTGACAGAGTTAATGTCCAGGAGCCAAAGAGAAGAAAGAACTGCTTCCTCTCACTAATGTGATCGCACTCCCCAGCCCCTATGCTGGCCAAAGGGCCACAAAAGTCCCTCTGGAGTGCCGGGACCTAGGCAAGATATAGACCTAGGTAGTACTAGGAGAAAAATTCTTTTCTTTATTTCATTTTATCCTTATTCCTTAAGTACAGCCAGGAAAATGTCTGTAAAAATTAACCTAAAGCTTAATGGTTTATGTAAGAATACCTTAATAAAAATATGTTGGCAAGGGTATTGAACTGCACAATTAAACCCCTCCCATTCCACACTTGCCCGTCTAATTTCTGTCGAAAGCTTATTCAGCAAACTAAAATGCCAATGTTCTCTTTCAATTTCCACTTCTCTGAACCACTAATTCACGAATAAGGAAGGATTCATTTGTATTATTAGCTGCCTGTTGAAAGAGGAGTTTTAAATACTGGAACCCTGAGATGCTTCAAGATCCCCCAACTATCTAAAGGGTGTTTTTGATTTTTTTTCCCCTTTCTGTAAGCTGTGTTTGATTTACATCAATTAGGTCGTCCCCATAAGGTATCATATCACAGGAAGGCTAATAACCCAGAAATAACCTCATTAAATGAGACAGCAGATCGGTCTAAACAGAATGAACTCTAAGCAGAAAAATTAGTGACCTGGAAAGAAGCAGGGAGAGTTAATGGTAGCGCCAAGGGAAAAAAAAACCTTCCTGTTAGCCAGTGCAAGGAGGACTCACCGGCAATAAAGTAAAAAGACAATGTGAGCAGAGGCACAAGCTTTCCTTGTGTTTTCAATCTGCTCAAACCCTGAAACGTGCGATTAATTTTCCTTTGTCATGACCAGACTGGGGGCAGGGAGCATGCATGTATTCAAGGGCCCTTCCTATACCAGATATCCTAACTGTTTTCTGAGTTAGGAAGCTGTGACTCGCCCCATCCTTGGGAATCTTTCTCAGGTGTGACTGACTTCCTCTTTGACCATCGCTTCCCTAGCCTAATCTTAAGCAAAACCCTTTTCCTTGCTGGCATAAAAGCGCCATCCCTAAGCTAGACACAAGCCACCAGGGATGCTGAGTTCTCTCTTTCTGCATCTCCATGTTGACCCCAGATGTCCCATGCTTCAGTGGCCACCCTGTGGGTATTTTGTAAATACATTTTTTCCCCCAAGCACCGACTGTTTTTCTGGAGGATTACATACATGTGATTTGCTTTAAAAAGCAAACAGCCTCCAGAAGTTAAAAAGAGCCAAATGTTTACATCAGGAGGAAGACATTTTCTAACTGCAAAAGCCAGTGGAAGGAGATGCCTACTTGCCTTCCCTGCAGGTGTCTGGCTCCCTGTGGAGACCCTAGGAGGCTGCATTCAAATGGCTTCTAGCTCCTGAGTCAGTAAAAGGGAAGCTTAAATGTAAAAAACAGATTGCATCAAACATAGGTTAGTTTGAGGGAACGCTGTGCTTGTAAACTTCCCAATCCCAATCCGCCCTCACTGGAACTCCCCACTGGCCATTTCTGTGTAGGTAATGCTACCACCAAGAAATTGCCTGTGTTAGCTTTCTGTCCCTGTGACAGAATACCTGGGAAAAAACAACTTAAAGGAAGGAAGATTGATTTCAGCTCACAGGTTCAGAGGTTTCCCTCCATGGCTGGTTGGCTTACTCCATTGCTTTCAGAGCTGTGGCGAGGCTAGAAACATCATGTCAGTGAGCCTGGAGCAGAGGTGCTCGCTGCATGGTAAGCCAGAGAGGAGAGGGTGCGGTGGTACTCAGTATCCCAAAAGGTACACCCTGCCTGCCATCTGAGTACTCCACGTAAACTCCACCTTGAAAATTTTCTACAAACCATGCAACACCATCAGGGTTGATGGTTGGTTCTAGCCGTCAACCCAGCTGGATTAAGAGGTGACTGGTGAATTGCACCTCTGTGTGTATTTGTGGGATATTTCTGGAGATGTGGGACATGTGGATGAAATAGTCCACCCTAAATGTGGGTAGCACCATCCAATGGGCTAGAAGATCAGATGGAAGAATGTAGAAGGTGTGTGTTCATGTGTATAGGAACCTTTGTTATTCTTGTTGTGCTGAATACATGTATCTGTAGATACCACCACCCACCATCCACTGGCACTGGACCCCCCCTTCAACATGAGATCAACACCAGTGACACTCCAGAAAGCTTTCAACTTGATTGAGATTGCTCAGGACCCCAGTGGTCTGTGCTGGGAGGACGGTTCCTCCAGCATACAGTTGGCTAATGAATTATCCTAGGCAACGAAATTGCCTTTCGTAGCATACAATATATTATACTGCTATCTATCTATCTATCTATCTATCTATCTATCTATCTATTTATAGATATATATATACACACATATATATACATAATACAATATATTAAACTGCATTATTGTAATATATATTCATAACATACTATACATTATACTGTATTATTATATTATATGTTCATAACATACCATATATTATACTGTAGTATTGCATTATATATATACATAACATACAATATATTATATTCTATTATATATGTATATACACATCTATATGTAACATAGTATATATATACTAATACTATTGGTTCTGTTCCTCCAGAGAACCCCAATTAATATCAAATTTACTATATGAAACTTTGGGGAACATTTAAGTCCTAAACCATGACACCAACTCTCCAGAGACCTGAGGTTCAGAGAAGCCTCCAAGATGCAAGAAGTGCAGAAGGGTGAGCCTGCTCAATCTAAGGGCAAAATCAGAAAATCTGCCTGCAAAGTTGTCAAACATACAGAGTCCTCCTGTGTTTTCCCAGACTAGAACTCCAAAAATCTTTGGAGTCTCCAAAGTGAGAACCATCTTTTGTTATCTCAATGAGCTCACCTTGGGCTAGCAGTCCCAGGGTAGCTTAAGAGTGGCAGTAGGCCATCAGAAACAGCCGCCCCAACACCCAACTTTGAGGCATGAGAGATTGAGGGCTTCTTTCATGTCCCATGGGCAATGATTTAGTCACTGGAGCATAATTAGTGACTTCCAGACTGTCAGGAGATGAGTGTTACACACTACCAGAGAGAGAGTGTGACTATGAAATGGACTCATGCTTTGATGGCTTGGTCCACACCTTATGGTGTTATTTTAGAGTCTTTAGCAGGTAGGGGTGGTTTACTACAGGTGGGTTTTAGATTACACCTACCCTTGGTTCTAGCCTGTGCTCTCTGTCCTGGTCCACCACCCTGTGCATACGGTCCCCCAGTTTTTAGAGACAGAACTACTCAGTCACCATGCCTTCCTCACCATGGTGGGCTGAAATCTGTCTGAAAGCAGAAGCCTAAATAAGCCTCTCCTCTTGACCTCTCTGTGTCCTTCTGTCCCTCCGTAGTCATTACAATACACTGATAAGCACATTTCCCTGAGTTCTGTGAGCTACTCCAGCAAATTAATCACACTCAAGGAGGTGATCTCGAGAACCACAACTGAAACAGTTAGTCAGAAGCACAGGCCCCATCCAGGCCTTGTGTGCAGCTGCAGTGGGGGCAGGCCAGCCTCCAGGATAATGCCTCAAGCATCCAGATCTGATGCTCTCATTAGATATAAATTGAATTTGAGGATGTCTGTCCTCTGTCCCCTGCAGAATCAACAGCTAACTGTTGGAAAGAGAGAGGTATGGCCACAGAAGTCCTCTATGTTGATTGGGGCCTCAGTGTGGAGGAGAAACTGAGTCTGTTTTCTCTACTCATCACAACATAGAGTAGAAATCACAGGATCCCTGAGCCCCACAGTAAGAGGGCTTAGGTCTCAGCCTAAATCATGTAAACCAAGGCCACTTCTAACAATCTGAGACCTTAGGACCTGTCCTTTACCCCTATCAGTAAGTCTATACTTCATCCCTCCCCCCTGTCCCCAGTTTAAATAACCACTCAGAAGTTGCTCAAACAAAGAGGCAGGACTCTATTCAGTAGCCTATAAAGATCAGAGAGTGGAGTCAAGGTGTCAGACAAAGCCCCAAGCTGGGGAGGGAATGAGGTAATGTGCTTCCTTACATAAGATGAGGAGAACCCAAGTGTCTATAAGTGGATAAGGTGCTAGCTAAGAAGACACCCCTAATGTCTCCCAAAATCCTATTCCCTCTTCCTGATTGTTTGCCCAGTGCCAATAACGGTGGTGTCCTAGTTTGCTTTCTATTGCTATGAGAAACTTTCAAATCGAAGTTGTGAAGGAAAGACTACAGCTTACACCCTCAGACCATCATGAAGGAAAGCCCAGGGCAGAAACTCAAGGCGGAAACCTGGAGGCGGAACCAAAGCAGAGACCATGGAGCAGCACTGCTCACTGGCTGGCTTCCCATGGCTCTCTTGGCCTGCTCTCTTATACACCCCAGGACCACCTGCCCATCATGGGCTGTATCCTCCCAACACAGTCATTAATCAAGAAAATGCCCCACAGTTTTGTCTACAGGCCAATGCAGTGAAGGAAGTTTCACAACTGAGGTTCCTTCTTCCCAAATGACTCTAGCTTGTTTCAGGTGAAAAAAAAAAACAAAAACCAATACCTACCAGGAGTCAAGAAAGTATAAACATTCATGGTACCAGTGGGTGGGAAATTTGCTTCAGGGATAGATTGCAATGAAATGGCACTAGACGTGGAGGACAACCTGGAGGTGAGATGGCATCCACAACAGCTTCAATAGCCTGACTCTGCTAGATCTGGTGTATTGTTTTACTTTAAGGACTATGGTAGTTTACATGAGAACGGCTGTCATAGGTTCATACATTTGAATGTTTGGTTCTTAGTTGGTGGACTGGTTAGGAAGAATTAAGGAAGAATTTGTTGGAGGTGGTACAACACTAAGGGTGGGCTTTGAGGTTTCAAATGCCTACACTGGGCGCTCTCTCTCTTTCTCTCTCTCTCTCTCTCTCTCTCTCTCTGCCTGCAACTTATGGATCAGATGTGAGCCCTCAGCTCTTGTTCTAGCACCATGCCTGTCTTCCTGGTACCATGCACCCTGCCATGATGACCATGGACCGAACATCTCAAACTGTTAGAAAGCCACCAATTAAATGCTTTCTTTTATAAATTGCCTTGGATATCTATCTTTGACAGCAATGGACAAATAACTGAGAGAGTGGTGTAAGCAAGGCATTCTTAGTGTGCATGCTGATTGTGCATGAGTACTAGGGTTGGGGATCAGGGAATAAAGGAGAGTGTTGGAAAAATTCAGAAAAAAATGGAAACTTTCCTGGCAGGTCAGGGTAAACAGTTCCTCTTCTGAGTCCTCCTTACTCCAGACCGGAGGCTCACTGGGGTTATAACCTGATTGAAGCTTAAGGAGAAATAAAGAAAACACAACAGCAGGTGACTCTGAGATATGACAGATCACTTGCTCCTTCCTGTACCGATCTTCTTGTCCTTTGTGTCCTCATACATCTTAGGCATAGAGGTGGCCCTGGGTCTTGGTGGTCTCAACAACATCATACTCCTGTTTGAGCCTAGACTCATTTTCCTTTCTCTAATAATCAGATGTGACCCAGTATGGTGACCTCTCCATGGAGCCAGGTTCATTCCTGCTTTTCTGAAGCCCCACATCTCACCCAGGCTCTTTATGGCTTGAATCTGAAACGCCCCACCCAGGATCAAGTGTTTTAACATCTGATCTCCATTGTTACAGACCCAGCCACCACAGCATCTGGAATATCTCACCATGAAGGAAGGTATCCTTTAAATCTGTGCGCCTAAACAAACCTTAAGTTGCTTCTGTTGGATATCCTCTCATGATGACAAGAAGATGTGCCAACAAAACTTCTATCTTAATTGATACAACCTGAAACCCCAGCTCCCTTCTATGTCCTGAAAGTCCTTCCTGAAGGCTCCACCCAAGGGCGCCCTCAACCAATCCAAGCACTACCTTTGCTTAACTCTAGACTTGAAGCCCCTCCCTTTTTCTTTCATTTGTTCCTTTACTTTCGGAAGGTGTTTTATGCACAAGGCTGCTTCTCTGGGATGTGGGCTGTGACCCCTGCTCGGTGAAGGAGGCTTGGTAAGGGCAGTAGCGCAGTGGAGTAAGTGGCTAAGTAAGACAACTGTGCCACTGTTACCAAACTAAAACAAACAAACAAAAAAGTCAGAATTAGGAATTTTAGTGTGAAATGAGCAGAATTGCTAATCAACTCCATAATCATTGTAAATATAAGGTAGTCTACTAGATTCTGCTGTCCATTCTTCTTGTGTCTCTTCTGGAGTCCATATACTCCCTCCACAAAGATGTTGGCAGCTTTCTGGGGTTGGACAGCTATCCTCTCCCACACCCCACCTAACTGGGAAGATGGTGCACGTCTAAGGAAAACTGGGACTTATTCGTCAGGAACCCAAGCTCCTCCCACCACTACTGGGGACTAAGTTGTCTTTGTTCATGGCATCCTTAAGGTAGAAAGAGCAACTTTAAAGTACCTTGCTCCACTCCGTGACGACTGCCAGAGAGCTAAGAGCTTCTTAAGGAGATTCGTTCCAAGCCATTTGGGCTCCTTCTATAAATAAAGCTTCAAACAATTTTGGAACAGCATATTTATTTACCTGATAGATCATAACAGCTCTTTCAGTGCCTTTAGCCCTGTTGGGTGATCTTCAAGCACTTAGCTCCTTTGCACTTAGTTAGCTCCCCTTTCTAGGCAGCAAAATGGAGCTTAGCTCCTTGAACGAGCTGGCGCCTGATGGGATTCAGTCCTCTTTTCTGTGGACTTGCTCTGATAGGAGCCATTAACACGGAGGCAGCAGGTGCCAAGGGGAAATGATTAATCAGAAGCGTTGGATGATTCCCAGCCAGCACACACATTTCTAAAGTGGCTATTGGCTGCAGGAAAGACAAGGATGGAGGGATGGGTATGACTTTTTCAAGACACCGGGAGAGAAAATGTCCCTCATATGAGACAAACCGTGCAGTGCAATGTGCTCCTTTCTGAGTCTGGCTTATTGCACTTAACATGACAATCTTGATTCCATCCATTTTGCAGACAATGATATATTCTCACTCCCCTTCACATGCCAGGCTTTCTCTATGTATCTATTGATTCTGTACCTTGAATATTGTGATTAGTGACACAGTGAAAGTAGATTTGCAGGTATCTCTGTGGTGTGTTGACATAGGTTCCCAGAAGCAAGGCTATATCAGAGTGTATTAGGCAAGGTCCTCTAGAGAAACAGAATGGATAGGATGAACCCACACACATACACACACACACACACATCACTATACAACAAATATTCATACACACAAACACACACTATACCAGACCTACACACTCGCAGATACAACATACAACATTCACATACATTATACCAAACACACACACAAACTCACATACTAAATATACCACACCCCCACATACTACACACTATACCACACTCAGACACAACATATATACAACACACACTCACACAACACCATACCCCACATACATACTATAGAACACAACACACCACTATACCACAAATACTTGCACACAGAAACACATACTATACCAAACACACACACTCACAGACACAACATACACACAACACACACACACAACACCATACTCAGCCCACACTATATACTGTAATGCACACACATGCACAAACACGCACTATCTATATACGCATATATATACATATACATATATACATGTATATATATGTATATATGTTTGTGTATATATATTGCATATATATATATATATATATATCACACTAAACACACTATATAACACAACACAAACACACATGTATAAAGAGGATTATGTTGGTGAACTATTCAGGTGGGAAAGGGAGCATTGCGTGTTGGAGGCTAGACTGGACTACACGAGACTCCATCTCAAGAAAAACATCACGGACTTATTCCCACAGATTGTTTCTTTCCAGAATCATCTTCTTGACCTTTTCAGACTGCATCTTGGTAACGTGAACGATGAAATCCAAGTAGAGGCTAAAGAGGGCTTGCCGTGTCCACGTTCACCCTCATTGCTGGTGCTTGAATAGGCTTGAAGCCTTGACTGATCTGATGTCAAAATGAAAGGAAAGGGCCAGGCTGGAGCATGGCTCGGTGGTGGAGTTCAGGCCCCAGTACGAGAGAGAGAGAGAGAGAGAGAGAGAGAGAGAGAGAGAGAGAGAGAGAGAGAGAGAGAGAGAGAGAGAGAGAAAGAGAGAGGAAAATAGAGATGGCGAGAAAAGAGAAAGGGAGGGGAAAAAGGGAGGGAGAGAGGGATAAGAGAGTGTGTGAGTGAACTGGAGAAGGTAGAAGATGCTGGGCCATGGGCCACTGGGATCCATTGCTCTCTCCCACGTACACAGCACAGAAACCCTGTCCTCCAAGCTCTCAGACCATGGCTCCACCCTCCTCCAGTCCTCACTTCCTCCTTTCACCCCAGGGGAAGAAGCTGGACTTCGGCACTCTTTGTCGTCTCTCACACCCCTTTTTGATTTGCACACTCAAGTAGGAATGCAAACACACCTGGAAATAATGTTCCGGG
Source organism: Tokudaia tokunoshimensis (assembly GCA_036184795.1). Taxonomy (NCBI): domain Eukaryota; kingdom Metazoa; phylum Chordata; class Mammalia; order Rodentia; family Muridae; genus Tokudaia; species Tokudaia tokunoshimensis. The sequence goes on from BTHU01000001.1 coordinate 5,777,994, forward strand.
GCCTCCACAGAGACCCGCAGTAAGGAACGCAGCCTCTGCCAGGCTGCGACGCATATCTTCAAGGCGAGTGGGAGTGTGGGCTGGCAGATTCCTACCTATTGATTTGTCAGTGCAGGAAACAAGACCTGAGAGCCCTCTTTTTCTGCTGAGGTCACCACTTATCCCGGAAGAGGCTCTTGGCATCAAAGCATGGCATGTGAGTTTCCCTCTGATGGCAGGGCAGAGGAAATGTTAGACACCCAAAGAGAGCAGCTTGGAACCTGAGATGTATGAATATTTTAGATGTGGAGGCCCATACTCCGGGGCTTAATCGCTGCTTGCCACGGGAAGAGCCACGTAAACAAATCCATATCCTTAAAACCGGAAACACTACTTTCCATCTCATTCCTTCTTCTAGAATGGTGCTAAGCTAATTTTGCAGGTGTAAGTAGCATCTTCCAGACAAAAACGTGCAAAGTCTTAATACATAGCCTATGGTTTTCCTATCTTAGCATCCCAGGGACAGATCTAAAACTCAGAATTTTATTAATGACGCTAAAAGGATTGGATCAATTTTTCCATGGACTCAGAACTTGGCAGGAAACATATTAGACTAAAAACTTTTTTTTAAATGAAGAGAAAAAGTAAACTTGGGACATTGTGTTCCTCAACACTGAGATTTTTCTACTCAGATGAATCTGAAAGAGAAACAAACACAGAGAAATAATCAGAGGTCACTTTGCGGACAGATTCCTCAGCCAGGAGTCCATGAGATTTGTTCCGAGAAACAGGATCCCTTCATCACATCCCTCGAAAAGATGACTCTGGCATTAGTCAACCCAGGTGATAAGAACAGAAGTCTGGAGGCCTACATAGCGGTATTCCCGGTTACTTCGCTTTCCCGAGGAATACCGCTAAAAATAGAAGGAAAGAAACTCATTAAAGGGGTGAAAACACAAAACCATTATAAGATTCCTCTTGCTTTTCATTTTAAAAAACTCGGGGGAGCGGGAACGTGGAGATGTGAGTCCGTGCGTGGATGCATGGGTGGGGGTCCGTGCATGTGTGTGTGTGTGCGCGTGTGTGCATGTGAGTGTGTGTGCATGGATGTGTGTGCGTGCGTGCATGTGTGTGCGTGTGTGTGTGTGTGTGTGTGTGTGTGTGTTGAATGTGTATCATGGCACTCACTTGGAAGTCGGAAGACACCCTGAAGTGTCTGTCGGTTGTTGCCTTCTTCTACCTTGTTTGACACAGGATCTCCTGTTTACCCCTACATACACAGCACTAACTGGTCTGAAGCTTCCAAGAATTCTCCTGTCTCCACCTCCCATCTCCCTGTAGCAGCACTGGAATTACATGTGCTCACTTCTGTGTCCAGCTTTTTACTGTTCTGGAAATCTGAACTCAGGTGTTCATGGCCTACACAACAAGTACTTTACCCACTGAGCCAACTCCTTAGCTCTGCCTTGCTTGATACACTGTTCAAACAACTGGTTTTTAAATAGGGCTTTACCTAACCTATATGGGCCTTCAAAGGTCTATGGTGGGACCTTTAACTGTAAGAAGGTGCCTTATTAAAGCTAATATGTGATTTTTAATATTATAATTACATTTCTTCCTTCCCTTTCCACCTATCACACATTCTCATATACCTCTCCTTACTCTCTTTCAAATTCATCGCTCCTTTTTTCATTAATTGCTGTTACTAGTATATATGTCTATACATATATATTCCTAAATATCACCTCCTCCGTCTGTATAGTGTTACTTTCATGTATACATTCAGGGCTGACCGTTTGCAGTAGTGTGCTGTTCCCCAGGGAAGACCACCTCTCCTGCTCTCAGCTTTCTTCAGTTGCCTGTAGTCTTTGTGTAGGATAGAGGCTGTTCAGCTCACATTTGGACAATCATGTTGGTGAGACTCCATTTGGTGTAGCTTCTGACATTAGTAGGAGAGACTCTCACATCAAACTCCCTAATTCTCTGGCTCTTCGTTCCCCTCTTCTGCAGTGTTGCCCAACTCTTAGTTGTGGGACTGGGTTTTTTTTGTTTTGTTTGTTTGTGTGTGTGTGTGTGTGTGTGTGTGTGTGTGTGTATTATTTGTATATGTGTGTGTGTGTGTGTGTGTATATGTGTAGGGTTAGAGAAAGGGGTAGGGCTAGAAGTGGGGTTAGAGATAGGGCTGTGTGGGATAGGATTTCACAGCTTGACCTTTAGATTGATTGTGCTTGTCTGTAATGGTCTTTGTCTGTGGCAGAGAGAAGATTCCTTGATGAGGGGTAAGAGTACACTAACACTAATATGTTAAAGAGAACCCTTCGACTATACATCATAGTTAGACTTACTTAATTCATCTTATAGTTGGCCTGGAGCTCCAGCCTAGAGCTCTGAGCCCTGGGGGGTTCTCTGAATGCTCTCTGAGGTCAGTTCTACCTGCTATCAGAATGAACTCTTCTTAAACGACTCCGGCCTCTTTAGCTCTGCTTGCTTCCTCCAAGCTCCTTGGCACTTTGTGTTCATCAGTTTCTTGTCACTGTGACAAAACACTTGACGTCAGCAACTTAATGAAAGTAAAACTTTCACAGTCCATGGTGTTGGAGGTTTCAGTACTTGAGGTGGCAGATAATGTAGCTCACATCATGATGGCCATGAAGCAGATGTAGATAAATAGACAGACAGACAGACAGACAGACAGACAGACAGACAGACAGACAGATAATAGAATTGTAGATATGATAGATGACTGATAGATAAATAGATAGATGATAGGTAGATAAAATAGAATGACAGATGTATGATAGATGATTGATGGATGAATGGATAGATAGATAGATAGATAGATAGATAGATAGATAGATAGATAGATAGAGATAGACAGATATAGATAATGTAGATGAAAGACATAGATAGATGATAGATGATTGGTAAGTAGATAGATGATAGATAGGTAAATAGCCCATTTTCAGAATGAGTCTTCTCCTCTCTGTTAGTTCTCATTGGACACATCTCCATGAACACATCCAGAAGTCTACTTTACCAGACAAACTGTCAATCGAGGTTAATCATCACTGTCCTCTGCATATGTCACCAGCATTTGAAGAGATGCCTGTCATTGCTTTAGCCTGTACTCCAGCCTGTCAACTCCTTCACCCTAGAGGTCTTCAGATTCCATCTCTAATACCTGGTAATGAAAATATTGTCCAGTGGAATCAACCTGCCTGTGGCCATAGCGGTGCCCAACCCAGGAGATGACAAGTTGTAAGGAAACTGTTATCAATCATTTATAGGCTTGATCACAGGTGTGCCCAGCTGATGGTGGCAACAGGTCTGGACCAAACTTGGAGGGGGTGTGGTGAGTTTTTGCACATGGGAATCGTTTGACAAAGTAAGCAAGTGTCTTTCCACAGTAAGTATCTTCCCATGGTGTAGTAGATGGAGATTCCCCCCAGCAGCTGGGGGGGGGGCGGTGGGGAGCTGCCCTCCGTGGGCTGCTTTGCATAACTAATTTCAGGTGCAGAGGAGAGAGAAATGAACTCCAGGAGGAAAAGAACAGAACTTGGGAAAAGCTTCTAGAAACAGACTGAGAAGTGCTAGTCCTCAAGATGAGCATGCAGACTCTATGGAGTGCTGGCAGACCCTCTCCAGGACAAATGTCCCTCATTGTCCTTGTCCCTGGTACTCACCAAGAGTCTCTGTAAACAATGAGCATGACAATCACTGATTGGAGAACCCAAATCTAGCTCGGCCTCTCCTCTCTGACAAGTTAGTGATTGAATAAATTGCATGTGGCTTCACCAAGAGGAGCTGCTCCCCCACACGGGTTCTCCAGAGTCATAGCCACTCCCTGATCTCACCCAGCCCCTGTGATAAGCCAGGGAGGAAGTGTGGGCCTGATCTTAAGGAGAAGAGATAAAGATGGAGGCAGTGCAGGTGGCAAGAAGAGAGAGTGAACGGGTAGTCCGAGTCATGGCTGCCCTCAGCAGTGTTCAGAGATCCAAGAGTTCCATGAGAGTCTGAGTGCAGTGACTGGAGAGTGAGAATCGCGGCCCAGCATCCACCAAGAGTACAGCAATCATTGCTGTTGCTGTACGTTGTGTGTTCTTAAGAAACAGTAAACACACTAAACTATAACAGACACCAAACTCATGGGTTTTGTGTGTGCGCTTACCCATCTTCTCTGTATCACAGGTCTGAGCCGCTCACGCCAGAGACACTTGACAGCCCAGTGGTTAAAGTTTGGTTGGTTTTGTTTTATGTGTTATTTGTTTGTTTGTGTTTGTTTGTTTGTTTGTTTTGATTTTAAATACTTTGGGTTTCAATTTTCTTTTTTTTTTAATACTTACATATTCAGAATGAGATATATTAAAGCTAAGACATGTCTAAGCATGAAATTCACTTATGTTTTATATGCATATAATTAGCCTGAAGGCAGTTGTATAGGGCTTTAGTAAACTTGCATCTTGACTGCAACCCTTCAAAGGAGGTTAGGTGTGCGGTTTTCATACTGTAGCATCATGCAGACACCAAAAAGGGTTGGAGTTTTGAGCACTTTAGATTTTGGATTTTGCTGTTAAAGATGTTGAATTTATAAGCTACATTACAGAGAAATAAAAGTGAAGAAAGAAGCTGTTACCATTTCAAGTTATTATTATTATTATTATTATTATTATATTTCATTTTATTTATTTTATTTTTATATATTTTTATTATTTTTATTGATTGATTGATTCATTCATTCATTCATTCATTCATTCCTTTATTCATTTTTATTTTATTTGAGCGAATATCTTCATGTAGGCCCTGTACCTTCTCCATGCAGTACCCAAAGAGGCCAGAGAGGGAGTTGGATTCCCCTGGAACTGGAGGTACAAGAGTCTGTGAATGAACATGTGGATGCTGTGAATCCAGTCTGGGTCCTTCTTGGGTTGTGTTTATTTGTTTGTTTATATTAATTTTCCTACTTTGTCCATGCTGGCCTTATTTCCTGGGCTTGAGTGATTCTCCAACTTCTGTCTCTCAGGTGACACCATAATCGCCACCCTGTAGTATGCTTGCTTGCCCTTGAAATTACTTAGCCCAATGATCCAAGTGTTCAGGGTCCACACTGAAAAACACCCTTTATTTTTTCTACTGTCCAAATAATCCAGTTGAGCCTACCATGGTTCCTTCTATAGGACAATGATTAGTCCATGTGACCAGCCATGCCTGTCAGAATCCCTCTTAGAGAACTCAGAGACGGTGAGAAAAGATTGTGTTCCCTGGGAAGGAGAGATCAGAACAACCCGCGTGAGAGGCGCCAACCTCCTCCACCACCTAACTGTGGTGGGAACAAAAGGCAGAGTCCCCAAGCCTGTGACCTGCTTCACAAATCAACAGGGAAACAATTCTGGAACCCAGCCACTGGTTACGCATCCTGCCTTTTTTTTTTTTTAATTTTTGTTAAAACTACCCAGAGTTAGTTTATATTTTTGGAAAGTAAGGAAAACATTGTGGGCCATGCTCCATCACCCAGCTGTGAGCGAGTGCGCGCGGACGTGTATGAATCATTGCTCCCTGTGGGAGAGGAGCATGCCTCATGCCTCATTTCTCACTCTGCACATCACACAACTGTGGGCACAAAATAGATGCTTGCTAAACGCCCGGGCCCACAAAGTATGTTGTAACTGGCCAGCAAGTCTAGCTGTAAACCAGAACATTCTAGATCATCTAGAGCTTGTTATGTGAGTGCTCAACCTAAATGGGTGAGAATTGAGTCGCAGAGAATTATGTTTTTGCTCAGGAAAGGTTGCTTAAAACAAAAGCCCATTCATCTGCCTGAAGAAGACATTTAATCAATTTACATGAGGGATTTCAAAATTAGTCAGACTGTAATGAACTATGAAATACTGATTAATGCATTTCTGCAGTGTTTGATTAGAAACTGAACATGGATGTTAACACGTTTATTTATTTATTTATTTATTTATTTATTTATTTATTTACCATTATGCCATTTGTATGTCAGTATTTGGGTTTGAGTTACAGGTTTTAGGTTTCAGGCTATGGGCAGCTGTATCCACTGCTTTGAGGCCTGTGGTGAGGAATTAGCTCAGTGGGGGCAGGTGGCAGAGAAAACTCCTCAGTTTGTAGCTAAAAAGGGAAAGAGAACTAGGAGACTGGGGTCCCACTGTCCTCTTCAAGGGTTCTCCCCAGTAAGCAGAAGGCCTCCCACAAGAACTTTCCTGACGTCCCCAATAGCTTCAGGTCTTTAACAGTCAATGAGACTGGGGAACATTCCAAGACAAATTAGGCAACCCACTTCACCTACCTTGACCATCCTCGTATGATAATCATCTGAAAGAAATAAAACAATCCAAATATTTTGTTTTGTTTTTGTTCTTCGTGTCTTTGTGCCCTGGTTGTTCTGGAATTCACTATGCAGACCAGGCTAGCCTCAAACTCACAAAGATCTGCCTGTCTCTGCCTCCAAAGTGCTATGTGCCACCAGTTCTAGCAATCATTCCCAATTGGAATAAGGCTGGATTCTTCTGGTCAGAATCTGCATAGCACCGACAAGCCAAGAACATTATCTAACACTTGATTGAAGAGAATCAAAACATTGTCTGGAACACAGGAGAGACCACAATTTTAACTTTGGAAGACACATCTGTAGACTTTCATGTGCGTATGTGTTTCATAGGAAGAGAAGTGGACTCCTGTTATATACAACTAGGATGTCTTTTCTCCTGACAAGATCAGAAGTCAGAAGAACATCTAGGTAAAGTCAGTACTCACAACTCCCCCACCTCCACTCCTCAGGACAAAACCAGAGGACCAGGAACTCACCGCCAGACTGAGCCACATATCCGGGGACCTGTGTCACTAAGAAACAAAGCAAAACAAACAGAAAACCTAAACCAGCAGCTACCACTGGAGTCATAAATGGGAAAACAATCAATTGCAGGAATCTGATCAATTAAAGCAGTCACCTTTAAGTGACTTGAAGCAGCCGATCTTATTTGCACATGTGCAGAAGGTGAAGAAGAGGAGAAAGTCCCCAAAATGTGTTTAAGGACTTAAAGACGGATGCCCAGAATAGATTTGTAAAGCACCAAGGTTAGCACTAGCCATGAGACACGGGACAGTAGTGCCTGTCACAAGAGACTCTGAAAAGCCCACTGTCACACAGCATGACAACCCCTACTAAATACAGAGGTGGCTGCATTCACATGGAGACAGCCAGGTCACACACGCAACCGTGCACACAAATGCGTGCAGAGAAAGAAATGTACTTCACAATTACCACAAGGGTAATAATTATCTCGCGTTTAGATTTTTAAGTCTCCTTTACAATTTTCAAAATCATTATTTTGCACAATCACCATTATTCTGATTCATTAGCAAGGCATACTTATTAAGACCTTAAAATAACCAGGATGCTGGACATGTAAAAACATGCTTCTTGCTGTCATGACAACTAACTAACAACAATAACGCTCACATCTGAATGACTGGAGGGAACAAAGTTACCATGCCTGAATATAGATAAGTTAATTATGGAATCGTCAAAAGAACAACAGCTCTGTCAATGTGAAGATGATTTTGAAATAATCAATCACGGCAATCTTGTTTGGTAATTGGCTATTTGTTGCCAATATGGAATCTACCTTCAGTCTGCCTGGGAATCAAGCAGGCTCTTCAGCCAGGAGAAGGGGGAGAAGAAAATCTTCCAGTTTAGGGCTGCTGGTTGTCAGTGGCAACAAATAGTGGAAAATTGCCATCTGGCTTCTTTTTTTAAAAAATGAGATTTGAATAATCAATTTAATAATGGATAGAGCACTTGCTTACAAAAATAATCCATTGTCATTGCTTGGAATGGAAAAAAAAGCAAAGGAAAAGAAGAAGAAAAGAACGAAATCCACCTCTGGGGCAGAAGCCATAGCTCTACCCCTGGCGTCACTGAGAAAGCCAAGAGGCTTCTGCGTGCCATGCTACGAGATTTAGTTTCACTGGTGACTTTATGTGAAGTGGAGGCTAACTCTTGCTTCTGCATTCTTAGCTTTTCTCATGCTGGATTTTCTAATCAGGACACAATCTGCAGAACAGTTTGCTTGCTATATGGTTAGTGAGGGAGGCACACAAACGGGAGATTTAAAAGAACGTTTATTTTCCCATCATCATTGCAGCACATAAAAGACAAATGAGAATACATCTGGCTCTCTCTCTCTCTCTCTCTCTCTCTCTCTCTCTCTCTCTCTCCCTCTCCTTCTCTCTCTCTCTCTCTCTCTCGTGTGTGTGTGTGTGTGTGTGTGTGTGTGTGCGCGTGTAGTATGTCTGTGTGTCTCTGTATGTGTCTGTGTGTGTGGTATTTTTGTGTGTGGTACTTTGTGTGTCTTTGTGGGTATGGTATGGTATGTGTATGTGTGTGTGCTAGTGTGTATGTGTGTCTCTGTGTGTGGTGTATATGTGTGTAGTACTTGTGTCTCTATTTGTGTGTATAGTCTCTCTCTCTCTCTCTCTCTCTCTCTCTCTCTCTCTGTGTGTGTGTGTGTGTGTGTGTGTGTGTGTGTGTGTGTGTGTGTGTGTACGGTGTGGTATATGTATGTGTGTATGTTTGTGTCCATGTCCTGTACACAACTATATCAGGGAAAAAGACTACTTAGATCAGGTGAGACCAAGCAGCAAGGAGTAAGATACAGCAGGGCTGACAGGATGGTTCAGCAGGGAAAAGGCACCTGCTGCCAAACCCTGACAATCTGAGTTTGATCCCCAGGATCCACATGGTAGGAACAGAGGACTGACTCCCACAAATTGTCCTCTGACTTCCATACGTAGGTTACGATATGATCTTACCTACATATGCATACTTTCACATGTACACACACACTGGCATGAGTGCACACACACACATTATTATAATCAAAAACGTAAAGGATGGGGGTGGCTCTCTGATTTGCATGATTCTAAGAAATACATTCCCAGCCAGAGCTCAACTGAGAACAACAACTTCTTCAAGATGGCTTCCATAGAGTTCTGAGGCAGAAGAATCTCCTGGGGCCAGAGAGGCTCTGAGCATGTCATTATATGATTTTTTAAAAACCAGAATATGCATGTCTAAGATCCTATTGACCTCAAAACCCTTTAATCTTTTACTATCAACCAAAGTCCATGAATTTTGCAGAAGTAATGTATAGATGCCAGACCTACACTTTTGAGAAACGTCATCCAGGATCCAGCTTGGAATCAAGCCATCTGTGGGACTTGAAGGTGGGGCTTCCTCCACCTTGGTGGCTTTGAAAGCCATGGATCTTAAAGCAGGTTGTCCTGTCAGCCCCAGTCTTTGTCCATTCTTTTCCTTGAACTCCTACTCCATGCTTAGTAACTTGCCTGACATGCATACACATTTCTGTGTGTACTTGCCTATTCCCATTTCCTAGTCCTGATGGTTCAAACTGACAGCATCTTCCCTGACTTCTCTCATTGCCTCTTCCTTCCCCAGTGCACTCCAGCTCTTCCTCATTCCCACGGGCTTCCAGTGACTGTACCCCTTCCTTAGAGTCACTGATCATTAGCTCTCTTCATTCATCAGGAGCTAAGAGCTAGTAGACCATTGACCAAGAGAATCTCTGGAATGTGATTTTGTGCCAAGGTGGCAAGCACTTCCTGGACACCAAGGCATGTATGTAGACCCTGTTTCTGCCTCCTGTCTTGCCCTGGGCCATAGAGCCTCTGTAAAGCCCCCTTCTGCCAGGGCTGCTGAAGCCCCACCAAGAACCACACAATGACCATGTGTGTGTGTGTGTGTGTGTGTGTGTGTGTGTGTGTGTGTGTGTGTGTGTGTGTGTGTGTATCCTCCCTGGGTTCTGAAAATCCAGTTCCCACATACAACAAGTAGGCAGTGGGTTTACTATCTCTCAACTCCTCACAATTTTCTGAGCATTCCCTGGTGCATAGACTCTGTAAGTGCGTCACTTTGGCAGGATTTCTGCTCTAAAATGAGATTTGAACCATGCATACTGCTACACCAAACTTGTAGCTTAAGCACTTGGGAGACTGAAGTAGGACAAACACAAGTTTAAGGTCAGCAATTTCAAAGACTGTGGTCCTTTAGACCCATCTCTACACCAAATCTATTAGATTTGGTTCAAGCCACAGCTTCTGCTTAGCTAACAGCTCAGCAGACAAAGGATATGCAAGAAGATTCCTGCTCTTTAAGGATCTGTGCTCAGCCTAGCTCATATCCCCTTCCCTGTGAGCTCCTGGTCCTAATGGGTCACACACATTCTCAGGCACCTGGAGATCCATTAACCCAGGTAGCCACATTTGCATATGGATTCAGGCTGGGAGCATGAGAATGCACTTGTTGGCAGTTAGAGCTTGCATCTTATTGACACGTCTGAGAAATTAATCAACCTTCCACAGGCGCATAAAACTCCTAGAAGTAAAGCCTATTGAGCCATTGCATGTAGTGACAATGCTTTTCTGCAAGAAAGCCCAAGGGGAGGTGGGTGGGTGGGAGCCGCCTAGGAGGCCTCAAAGAACTATAGGCAACTAAGGAATGCTGAGAGCAGGAGAAATAGTCTTCTCCAGGGAAGAGCGCAGGAGTTGGTTGACCAATACCAAATGGTCAGCCCCCAAAACAAATGTTCAAGTAACATTACACAGATCACGAAGGATATATGTAGGAATACAGATGCACATGAGGGGTGGCTGGAGGGAGGAAAGGGAGAAATGATATATTTATATTATAATCTCAGAAATAAAATAAAAATAAGAGGAAGCTTCTGATACGATGGTAAATAAATTTTAGACCATAGGGAAAGGTGTCCTTTCTGCCTCAGCGGCTTTAGAATGTAGAAGCTGTTTGTACAATGGGAGACCCATCGATCTCGCAGTAATGAATGTGTTGGTAGGGCTTTGCAGGAGTTAAGAATCTGGATGTGACTCATAGTTGTTGGTGTCCATAAAAGCATTGTCTTTTTTTTTTTTTTTACCCTTGCCTGCTTCATGTGCAAGTCTCTGATCTACTCTTCACAAAGCAGACAAAATAGTCCCTGGGGATGGAGACGATACCAGCTGTATTCAGAAAACAATACACAGGTGTGTGTGTGTGTGTGTGTGTGTGTGTGTGTGTGTGTGAGAGAGAGAGAGAGAGAGAGAGAGAGAGAGAGAGAGAGAGAACACCATGATTCGGCAAGGAGAAGGTGATTGACTCCAGACGGGGTGATAAAGATCAATTGCTATGGCTCGGAGTTATGACACCAACAAAGTTACAATGACATTAGCACAAAGAGAGAGACACAAATCCATTACAAAGATACAATCAAATATTCAAAAAAGCCTGGCATGCTCATTACTTATTCATGCTAATACAAGTACATTAAGAAATCTAAACAGTGTTAACGCTCAATCACTCACAAAGCAAATGAGGTTTTGCATTTATCAGACCCCAGTCATCGGAGCCCAGGATAGCTGTACAAAGGGGGTAATGTGACATAACTTGAGATATTTATATCAGGCTACATGGACTGAGAGATACACTAGGATTTATTAAACTGAGTAATGCCATCTCAGTCAATGAGCAATAAAAGAAATAACCGTGCAGAAGTCATTTCCCCAGACAATAAGATTTACCTCTGCAATCTCTTAAAGATGTTGTATCTGTTTGCAAAGGGTCGCTGGCAGCGTTTGCAACCTTTAATAAACTATGTACAGATTAATTTTTTTCCAACAAAGGATGAGGCACCCCAACGCAGGTTTCCTTTGAGAGCCATTGAAAGACTCTCTGGCTACTCTGCTCCTGGCGACTCTAAATTCAGCCAAGTACATTCCATTCTCTCAGACTGCTGTCTGTGGGTGAGTGGCACAGCCACAATAGACATTACAGAGACATGCATTCAGAATAGCAGAGGGTTATTGCCCAGTAGTCTGCTAATGCACGAGGTTGGGAGGAGCCTGGGGGATATTTAATATGATGCATAATTTTTAGAGAGCTGAGCCCAACACACACACACACACACACACACACACAGTGACATTCTGGCAAAGAGAATGGGCCCCAGAATGAGAAACTTCTAATGATCTTGTCTCCCCTCAACCTTCTAGAAGATGTCTGCTCCCTTGTATATTTGAGAAAGCATTTCTCAGTAGCCCGCGCTGCTCTTGAAAGCACAGTGATCCTCCTATCTTAGCATAAACTCATCTCAGGTATTGGAAACGCCAAGTCTGCCTCTGCTCCCTGGCTTCTGAGATGATTCTTTCTTACTGTATCACATCTAGGTTTGGTTCTTTCATTTCTAGTTCTTACGTTGCTGTCACTTGTAGTTCTTTTTCTAAATTAATTTTTGGTTATCATACAAAATAATAGGTTTCAGTGTGACATTTTCATAGAAGGGTGTGTACTTGTGTGTGTGTGCGCGTGTACGTGTGTATGTTTTTAAAAATCTAGATTTCACATGAGCTAAGACATATATTTTGCCTTTCTCTCCTACTTCCTTCTCTTCTCCCTCCTCCTTTTCCCTTTAGACTCCTTTCTCCTCCCCACACAATCCCCTTCTACTCTCATGTACATATTTAATCTAGATTGTGTAAATGAGGTGTTAGTCTAGACATACTTTATGTATAGCATCTCACTCTGTCATTCAGTCAGACCTTGAACTCGTAGCAATCCTCCTGACTACACACACACACACACACACACACACACACACACACACACACACACACCAGGCACTGGGATCAATCACAGGTGTGAACTTCCAAGAATGTGGCCTTGCTTCTGGACTTCTGAAGTATCCCTTATCCACTTATAGTTCTGAAAATGACATCACTGTGTTCTTTATGGCTAAATAAAATTCCACTGTGTGTGGAAACATTTTATTTAAAGATTTATTTAGTGTGTGTGTGGGGGGGGGGAAGGACAGAGTCAGAGACAGAGAGACAAAGACAGACAGACAGAGACACAGAGAGAGTTTGTTCACACCAAGAGGGTACTGGATTCCTGAAACTGTAATTACAAGCAGTTGTAAGGCACCATGTTGGTACTGGAAACTGAACCTGGGACCTCTGCAAAAGCTGTAAGCATTCTTTTAATTCCTGAGCCACTTCTCCAGCCCCTGTATACATTTTCTTTATCCACTCATTTGCTGATGGACATCTCAGCTGCTTCTATGTCTTGGCTATTGTAACATGTCTACTCTCACATTAGACTCTTCTCATCTTATAAATAGTGCCATTCATGGACCAGCTCCCAGGGTGATGCCAGAACACCTTGTGATGTTCAACACTACAATGTTCCTAACCCTTCTTGGTAGTCTCAGAACCTCTCAGACAAATACTAACCATGACATTGCCATCAAGTTGATAATAGTTCCTTTGGGTTCTCCTTCTCTTGCTACAGGCCATTTGCAAAGTATCCCTTGCTTTTCTACCTACCCTCCCTGGAAATGCTTTTGTATCATTTGGATATCAATAACCCCTGTCTTTCCTGCTTTCAGAGTGAGCCTTCTGTAACTTCCCCTGGAACTTGGCACTCCTTTCTTAAATAGCATAAATGGCATGCAGATTGACAGCTGGGCATTTCTCTGTGTCCACACTTATCTTCCTACTCTTGGTAACATGCTCTTGTTCAGCAAAGGAATGGTGTCAACTTTATAACCACATTCTAAGACCCACCATCACAAGTTGCCATGAGTTCTCAGCCTCTGTGCTTGCCTATGTACCCAACATCTGGGTAGCCTTCCTTTCCCTCCACCAGGGCACAGCTCAAATGCATCTCTTGGGAAAACAGCTCAAATTCATCATCCGTCTTTCCATTTTCCTCTAGTCTCATGTGCTCTCCATCTGGTGCCTCTACAGAATATAGTTTGGGGGTGCCTCCCTACTTAGTTAGCAGTGCTTCTAATGACCTGGCATTGTGCCTTCTTGTTTACTATAGTCCAGGCCTGGCCTGACTCCCAGCCTGCAGCAACTTCTGCCCTACTTATCACCCAGATGTCTCCTCTCTCTGTTTCCTCCTCAGACTGCAACAGCCAAGATCAAGTTCTAACAAGGTTTTGCTTGATGTATGGCCAAAGAGAGAACTCTTTCCCCATAATCTTATATTATGGGAAAAGACTATAATCAATGCAGGCCCTCTCCAATATCAATCCAGTCTTATGCTAACTACTTCAAGACACTCAAGAAAAGGATACCCAGGTGATGTTCCCTGAGATTCAGATAATACCTAGAAAATCCTAAGAAGTCACCTAAAGGATATCAAACTTGGCACGTGCCAGTCAAAAAGTCATATGCTGAAGTAAGCATTGAGAGATAGAGGCAAGAATAATGGATCTATCATGTTGACTGGGTGCCCTAAGCTCTAGATTCAACATCTTCACCTGAATATGCCCTCTAGTTGAAGATTCAGCATTGACCTTAAAGATATTGTTAAAAGGTAAAAACTAAGTCTTATGTGAGCTGTGACCTTGTCCCTTTTATGTGTGGTATCACTCTAGTTCCTAGACTTAGTGGACATATAAAAAGAAAAGAAGTGAAGAGCGTGGAAGGGAAAGAAGAAAAGCGAAAAAAATCTTAGTTGGTGGAACTGATTGGGAAGGTGTGGACTTGTTGGAGGAGGTGATTCACTGAGGGTGGACTTTGAGGTTCCAAAAGTCCATATCCTTTCCAGTTCTCCCTCTCCCTCTCCCTCTCCCTCCCCCTCTCCCTCTCCCTCTCCCTCTCCCTCTCCCTCCCCCTCTCCCTCTCCCTCCCCCTCCTCCTCCCCCTCCTCCCCCTCACTCTCATTCTTACTTTTGGATCAAATGTAAGATCTCAGATACCACTCAGGTACCATGCCTACCTGCCTGCTACCAAGCTCTCTGTCATGATGGTCATGGACTCTTGTTTTCTAAATTGTAAACTCCAATTAAATGATTTCTCTTATACGGTGCCTTGGTTATAGTGGTTCTTCATAGCAATAAGAGAGTAACTAAGACAGTCTTCCTCTCTTGTTTCCTCTCATCTTGATAGAGTATATCTTCCAGTAGTTTCCTAATTATAAAATTGCAAAATAGGAATAAGTTGGGAACTTGTATGTCTGAAAGTTCTTTATTCTATTATCATGGTTAGCTGATAGTTTGGCTGGGTAGAAAAATTCAGGAAAAATATTTTCTTTGTCAATGTTAAAGACATTTTTTCATGCTTAATTTTGCCTTCTACTTTCCAATATTGATGGTGAGAAGACTAAAGTACTGTCTATCTGTCTCTTTTACAATGTATATGTGTATTTAAAGATCTCATTTCTGTCTCCATTACGCATACATTCACAGCAATGGACCTGCTATCATCCTATGAGCTGAGCTTTCAATTCCTATCATACAGGGCTCAAGGTATTGCTTACTTGGAGATCTCCTCCCCTCTACTTTCTGTCAACTCTCCCTAGATTCCCCTCTTATCCCAAGCTTAGTTTTCTGTATCAATCCCTTTATTTTCTTTTATCCTATTTTCTCCCATTTTCCTATTTTGGCTTTTCACTACCTTCCAGGCAACCCTACCATGTATATCCTCCATCTGAGAAACTGTCAATAACAGCTTTTTAAGTAACCTTGACTAGTAACTAGCTTATGATCTAATGTACAGACACTTGTCACTTTATATTTCCTTAAAATGTTTACTATTCATTCATCTGCTTGTTACCTTCCCAAATTACTGTGGTCTAATTTACCCTCCTTTCCCTCCTTCCTTTCCTTCTCTCCCTTTTTTCTTCTCCCCTCTCTCCCCCTCCCTTCCCCTGCCTTCCCTTCCTTCCTCATTTTTCTTTCTTCCCCTTTCTTCTTTCCTCCCTGCCTTCTTTCTTCCTTTCCTTCTCTTCCCTTCCCTTCTCTCCCCCCCCCTCTCTTTCTTCTTCATTTCCTTGATATTTTGAAGAGAGTCTCCTGTGAGTTAAAATGGTGTCCCACATACAGCCAGGGCTCAGGCCACTGGGCGAGACTGACATTCAGAGTTTGACTGAGTGCATCCCCACACTGTCACCAGGTGGGTGTAGGGCTGTGGGAAGCCGCAGGGCCCTGCTATAGGGGTTGGGGAAGCACAGTCTGAGGTTCCCAAGGAACTGCTGGAGTCAGGCCCCAGACACAGAAGAGCTGAGAATGGAGTGGGGGCCAGTGGGCTGGCTCTAGCCCAGGGCCTAAGGGAAAAAGGAAGGAGGAGAGCTCCAGTCGGATCCCATGGGAATGAGAGTCCGTGGCTTGGGAACACTGAATGGGAGGTCTACAGTGGAAGATTAGAAGCTTGGCTCTTTAGAGGAAGACCTGATCCATTGTTCCAGCATGGCGGGTCCAGATGAAAAGAGGCAGTTCATTGTTTTAAAGTGTTTATTGTTGGTGGAGAGTTGTGATGAGTAAAAAGTAGAGGCTGGTCATGGCCACGTGGAGAGAGGGGGAGCAAGAGGGCAAGAGAAGAGAGTAAAAGAGACAAGAGAGAGAGAGAGAGAGAGAGAGAGAGAGAGGAGGGGGGCAAGCAGCCCCTTTTATGGTGGGCCAGGCCTACCTGGCTGTTGCCAGGTAATTGTGGGGGTGGAGTCCAGACAGAATACCTGGGACTTGGGGTGTTGCCCTACATGACTGATGGTCACAGAATTATGGAGCTGGGGCCTCTTGTCAGGAGCCTAGTGTCTGGGAGCATGGCAAATGGCCTTCCATCCCTTCCAGAATTATTTGCTGGGTCTCTGGGGTTTAAACCTAGCTTGACCAGAACAAACTGCCTTTCATAGTCCCACAGTCTCCTACTATTACCACAATGCTTATCTGTCTTTGGGGTTGTAAGGTTATCCGTTGGGGATCAATATAAGACACAATTTAGTAATTTATCCATTATTTCCCCTGACTCTTATTTATTGTTATTTTGTAGTACTAGACTTGGAATACAGGTACTCATGAATGCTAGCTAAATGTTCTGCTCTGCCACCGAGTTTCCCTCGGTCACTAAATATTCTCTTGCCTTTATTTTCAGTAGGACTGTAGAGAGATCTCCATATCCTATCACACACAGTAGGCTGTCTATAACAAATACACTGTAGATGACCAGTGTATCGCCTACTGTTTGCCTCTGGGATGGCCCCAAATATTTTTCCTAAGGAAGTTCTTTTGGTTTCACTTTTATATAGTCAAACCTAGGAAATCTGTCTATAGATGCTGAAATATGTCAAGAGAAGACATCAGTCATAGGAATCTAGCTATTTCTCTTTGAGGGTGCTGGAGGTATTACCTGGCCCTCCATTCTGAAAAGAGAGCAGACTTCTGAAAGTCCATTTATCCATTCTCTGGGAACTTTTATTTCACCTGATGATGGGCCCTTTATAGTCTGGCTGCTTGTTGTTATATCTAATCAGAAATTTCAAGCCCACTACCCCATGCGAAATGCTTCTCAAGTCCGTACACAGAGGGCTTCCCCATTCCTAAACCACTGTGGGATCCTGTTTCCTGGGGTAAAAAATCTCATGCACCTCCCTTCCCTAAGTGTTCATCTAAGTCTGTTATTCAAGGCCACATTCCTACAGGGTGATGCTCTGTAGGGCATCCAAGCAGCTCCCACACATTCAGACAAGGCTCAGCTCAATGCCATTTGTGAGCAGTGACTGTCCAGAGCTTTGCATCAGATAAAACTTTGATAAATGGCTTCTTAGTGTGCTGGTAACATACCTACTCCCATCCACTCAGAGCCATCTGCTGCCTTCAGCTTTGTTTTGTTTAATCAAGAACACACTCGACAGTGCTTGCATTCTATCATGCTGGTGAGAGGTGGCACAGTAGGGTCACTTCTGAAGGGTTCTGCAACCATCACACCTGGAAGAGATGACCCAGATAGGCCCTTTCAGTAAGGTGCCATTACTCAGAAAGGTGCAAACTCCCTCAAACACCCAGAAGCCCCAGTGACCAGCTACACACAACTCATTTTCATCTGTATTGGGGGTGTTAAATAGGATAAGAGTAAAGGTGGTCCCTGACATGGCCCATGTAGTCTACCCAGACCTTTCCCTTAGACGGTGCCTTAAACCAGCTTTCACTATGGAAAAGCACCAGAGAAATCCAGCCTCAGGAAGTAGGGGTTTGGGCTCAAAATTTCATAAATTCCTGGTCACTTGGTTCCCTTGGTTGTGGGTCTGTGGTGGAGCAGAGCATCATGGTAGAAGGGTGCAAGAAATTAGAACTGCTTACTATATTGGGGGAGGAGAGAGAGAGAGAGTCATATCATCCACTCTTTCAACGAGGTCCTACCTACTACCTAAGCTTTCTGTCATCCACCCAATAGTACCAGAAGCTGGGGACCAGGCTTCAACACATGGGTCATGGGTCGTATGCCATATCCAAACTCTGACAGCTGGGTATGTCCTATACTCACAGTGAGTAGCACCCCAGCTCAGCTACTGCTCAGGTGAGGGCCATCCTCCCCATAGTGTCTCTGTGAGATCCTTCTTTCACCCACATCAGACTCTCCATCATGCTGTGAATGGGAATCATCCAGATCCAGGCATGTGTCAGCCTCATGGGAAGGATGACAATTTGTGCCAAGTCACAAGTGTGTTATGTCTTCTCTCACTATGTGACAGAGGCCTGAGAAAAAGAATTTATTTTGGCTCATTCATCATCCTGAGGATGGCAGGGACTGGCTTAGCCCAGGGCAATAGGAGCTGGCAGTGGGACCTTGCATCATGGCTTCTCTCATCTCAGTTGATCAGGAAGTAAAGAGCTAGGGGGCTGAGCTAGCGACACTCCAGTCTCACCCTGCATTACTTCCTCCTGGCAAGCCTCACTTCCTAAAGGGACTAAAGCCTCTCAAGGCATTGACCCAGAGAGTGGTACTATTTGGAGGTGACCTTGTTGGAGTAGGTGTGTCACTGTGGAGGTAGGTGGGCTTTGAGAGCTTCCTCCTAGCTGCATGAGGATGCCAGGCTTCTCCTGATTGCCTTTGGAACAAGATGTAGAACTCACAGCTCCTCCTGTACCATGCCTGCCTGGATGCTGCCATGCTTCCTGCCATGATGATAATGGACTGAACCTGTGAACCTGTAAGCCAGTCCCAATTAAATGTTATCCCTTATAAGAGTTGACTTGGTCATGGTGTCTCTTCGCAGCAATGGAAACCCTAACTAAGAAACACACTGTAAATCACGAGCCTATAGGGGGACATTTCACAATTAAAACTCAACAAAAGAACCACATCTGGAAAGCCAGAAAGTTCTCACCAAAGGTATGAACAGCACTCAGTCCTGCTTAGGCTGCTTTGCTGTTTTGGTCAGCTCCAAGCATGCCCTATGTCACTAGGCTAAGAACTGTTCCCAATTCCAACCCTTGTCACTTTCCACAGGAATAACACAAAGGTTACTATTTCTCCGGGGTGGTGGTGGTGGTGGTGTAGTGGGGGTGGGAAGAGATGAGCTACATAGGACCATTCAACTTTCCTTCCCTTCCTAGCCCAAAAATAACCACACAGAGTCTCTCCAACTTGGGTCTAAATATGATTAGGTTTCAAAATTCGCAGAATTAGTTGCTTCCTTTGTAAACAGGAGAGAGAGCAGCTCCGGCCAGGGAGACAGGGGAGGATAAATTCTTCAAATCCAGCTTCACTGTTTTGCTGCCTTAGTGGTGTCTCCAAGCTGCCCGTGAGTGGGGCTTTGCATCTCAAGGGATGCTGGCTGACAGGAAACGTAGGAAATGTTGAATCCACTTGTACTGAGTTGAAGGCAGTGTGGTGGTTTCTGGTCATGGTGGCAAGCAGGTGAACCATGTACTGCACATCAGGAACTATGCAGGGCACAGTCCAGCACAGTGCTGAGGAGATAATGGCTGTGATCCTTCTTACTTTGGCTAATGAGTTTTGTCATGAGAAGCCACTGGAATTAAAGTATGTTCGAGTATTTTATAAGTGGAAAGCTCTCTGCAGACACTTGCTAATATTATTTCTACTATGGGTCACAGTCTAGGGGGTGGCCAATGAGTTGTCCTCAGGCTCTGTTGGTGTTCCAGCTGCCATCAGATCTTGGTATATTTCCCATCCAAGGCCACACTGTGACCTTGGAAGTCATACTCTGAGCAGGTAGCAGAGGGCATTAGGCTTTGTCTCCTCCCAAGCCCAATGCTATTTTGCAATATGTATGGTGCCTGTGTGTGTGTGTATCACTGTGTGTCTGTGTGTGTCTGTGTGTATCTCTCTGAGTGCATGTGTCTGTGTGTGTATGTCTGTGAATCTGTGTGTCTCTGTTCATGTGTGTGCCTCTCTCTCTCTCTCTCTCTCTCTCTCTCTCTCTCTCTCTCCCTCCCTCCCTCCCCCCTCTGTGTGTGTGTGCATTTGTCTCTGTATACATGTGCCTAAATGTGTGTGTCTGTTTGTTTATCTGTGTGTGTCTGTATATGTATCTCTGTGCAGATGCTTGTATCTATGTGTGTGTGTGTGTGTGTGTATGTGTCTGTGTCTCTCTGTCTGTATCTGTGTCTATGTGTGTATCTCTGTGTGTGTGTACATGTGCTTGTCTCTGCGTGTATGCCAGTGTGTGTCTCTGTGTGAGTGTCTGGTGTGTGCCAGGTATGTGTCTGTGTCTCTCTGTGTGTCTGTGTTTGTGCCTCTGGGTCTGTATCTGTTTGTATGCATGTGTCTTTGTGTGTGTGTCTGTGTATTTGTGTCTCTGTGTGTATGTCTGTGTCTCTCTGTGTATGCACCTTTGTGTGTGTGTGTGCACCCACCCCTCAGTATGAAGTACATTGGTGCCAACAGTCCTACAAAAATCAAAATCCACATGTGCTCCAGCCTTTTACATAACATGGATATTTGTATAAACCTACGCATATCTGCCTGTTTTAGCTTCTTGCTTCTTTGATATTTTTTTTAAGTCCTGAGGATGGAACACAGAACCTCAAGCATATAAAGCATTCTGTATCTGGGCCATACCTCCAGCAAGTGCTCTCTACACTGAGCCATACCCCAGACCCTCATTGGGGGATTCTAGGTAAACACTCTAGCACTGCCCCAGCCCTTCTTATATATTTTGGTAATCTCTAGATTACCTATAATATTTAAAGTAATGCAAATGTGGTTGTCTTAGATGGGCTTTCTATTGTTGTATGGGGAAAAAAGAGTTTTCTTCATTTACACTTGCAGGTCACAGTCCATCAGTGAGGGAAGTCAGAACAGGAGCCCCAGGCAGAAACCTGGAGGCAGAACTGAAACAGAGGCCATGGAGGAGTGCTGCTTACTGACTTGCTCCCCATGGCTTGCTCATCTTGCTTCCTTATAACACCCAGGGCCACCAGCAGGTATGGGAGGCACCACCCACTATGAACTGGGCCCTCCCACATCAATAATGTATCAAGAAAATGCACCACAGGCTTGCCCACTGGCCATTCTCGCTGGGGACATTTTCTCAATTGATTCTTCCTCTTCCAAAGTGATTCTAACTTGTGTTGAGTTGACTTCAAACTAACAAGCACAGTGACAGAAATGGTTATTATTGGATATTTCTTAGGGAACACAAACAATTTGACAGTCTAAATGTCTTCTGTATGGATACCATTTCATTTGCCTATGTTAGACTTGCTAGTGATTAAATAGTTATATGCTTACACTTTACTTAAAAAATAAGAAAATATCATACACAAATCACTGGTCAACATTACTGTATTACTAACCCCTCTTGTCTATTTTTGTTGCTGTTTTATTTTGTTTGTGTTTTTTGTTTTGTTTGTTTTTGTTTTTGTCTTTGTTTTGAGAAAGATTTTCAATATGTAGTGTAGGCTGGCCTTACACTTTAATCCTCCTGCCTCAGCATCCTGAGCACTGGGGTTACAGGTATGCAACATCATGTCAGCTAAACTTGTTTTTAATACTAAGTTGATCATAGTGCAATAAATTTTTTTAGAGTAAAAGCAGAGAGAGTCAAGCATATGTCTATCGATGGACAGACAGAGAGATAGATGCTCTATAGGTAGATACTTGCTGTATGGGTAGTAATCGATTGATCTAAGTGATAGATATGTAGGTAGGTAGACAGTGAACAGATTGATAGGCAGATGTAATTAAAACCTACTTAAAATATGTTGTAAGGAAATCCTCAGGTGTCAGATGTCTGAAGTCACCCATTCCTGTTCCCCTAAACGAGGATGTGGGACAACAGAAAGGGGAAGGGAACGGTTGTTGTTTTGAGCCCCTCAGCCATCATGCTACCCAATCCAGCTCTGGGCAAAACCAGCATTTGCAAAGTTGAGGTTCACAATATAGAACTCAGGGGTCAGCTACCTACATGTGCAATATTCTTCAGAGAGACAAGGCCCCACTATACACCTTCCCCCAGCCATGATGAATATCTGAGACCATAAATGTATGCCCAGGGGAATGTGAGTCTCTATACCTTCAAAAGGTCAGAGGGCAGCACCAAAGCTCACAGCTCAGTGTGGCTGCTTTCTGCTGCAGTGACCAATAGGAAGGGCACCGTGGCACTATGGGCCACTCCAGCACACTTTCAGCAAACACAAATAAGCCATCATAAGATGTTTCTGGGAAGCTTCTACCAAGTTCAGCATCCCTTGAAGGTGACAGAGAAGACCCAATGCTGGCCATGACCCCAACCACTAAGGTGTATAGAAACCAAAAGGACTATTTTTGTGCTTAATTTCCATTGATTAAAAAAAATGTAAATGCAGAGATGTTGACACAATGAAGCCATCGCGGTCTATTTTGCAATTATTTCTTTGATAGTTCATGACAGCTCAATTGGAGGCATAATGGACTATTATGCAATGACATCTTAGCCGAGTTGTTTAAAAAAAAAAACTTGTTTTCCTCTTTCCCTTCATATTCTCTCCTTTCCTCCTTTAAAGAGAAGAGAAGGGGATTTTTCATTTGCAGATCATTGACTTTTTAATGTCAGATTATTTACTCGATAGTCAATAACGATGCCTTTGGATTCATTATGGGCTATCGTGTAAATAGCTAATTGCATTAATTACAGCCTTTTAACAAATGTTTAGTTTGCAGCTCCTCATACCCATAGACTGTGTAATTGCTGCTCCCGGGGGCTGATGGGCAGGCTTGGCCCTGAGTGTCTGCTTGGGGACAAGGAGGTGTGTGATGCCACTGCTCCAAGCAGGCCAAGCTGAACCCACTAACTGCCCCGTGTGTGGTGGAGGGGACAGGTGTGTAAGTGTGTTGAGTACCCACTTCATATTCATAACGAGGAGTTATGCTTCCTAGGCAATTGGATATTTTTACTTGAAAAACATAATTCTGGTCAAAAAGGGGGTAAACAGTACTTGGGGAGATTGACAGCCTGTCTCATCTTTGCTCCTATGAATTTCTAACTCATGATCTAAGAGAAGGACTCTATCCAGAACAGAATTGTCCAGGAATCAGAGGTAGCACCCACAGGACACATTGTCTCCTTATAAGAAAAAAAAAAGGAAAGGCTTTATATTTTGACCCTGTAGTTCTCACAGGTACAGGATCATTTTGGAAGTTGTTATATCTTACATGCACATCAAAGGCAAACTGTCTGCACAAAGTCAGTCAGAGTTCCCTCGTGTCCAGGCAGATGGTGTCTCGCATGGAGGATTCTTCTTCATCTTGACGATTGTTCTTTTCCATAACCTCCTTCACTGACCTCCATTTTTATTTGTTGTACTTCTACCCAGCATCCCTTTCTACCCTTCACTGCTTGAACTAGACAGCCCTGCTGGCCAGCACACATTACTTTGAGCATCAAGGCTTCAGAGTATATGCAGAATTGGAGAAAAGAACATGAGGGTCATCATTTCAAGGTAGCACAGGAGTTCAAAGACTAAGGCTTTGTGTCTTGGGTAACAGGGAAGAAATGTGACTCTGCCTTATAAAAGCATCCCCTACAACTGTCGCTTGCCCTGAAAGGACCACAGTTTGTGTGTGAAATTCTTGTCATTCACCACTCTTACCCATTCTACACAAGAATCATGATCTGCTAACATAAACCCTTTAATCCACAGGTCCATGCCTCCATCTCGAAGGCTTAGCCTACTTAACTTGTGGCTTGTGAAGCCAAGGACTTTGGAACAGAATCTACTTCTGCCACTTTCTCAAGCCAGTGTAATTTCTGTGCCCTAAATGCTCATCCTTAGATGCACAGGTGAGATCAGCTCCAAACACATATATACATGTAATAAACACTAAATGAGTTCAGCGGGTCTTACTTATAAACATAAATGTATGAGTTAATAATAAAATAAAGAATACAAAATCATGAAGTTGAGAAGGAGTGAGGCTGTACCTCAGAAGGAGCTGGAGGAAACAGAAGGGGGAGAAATGATATAAACGCAGAACTCATCCATTAAATTCTCAAAATATAAGTAAAATACATAAAGAAGAAAATAATTCTATGTCAAATTCAGAAAATATAAAACAAAATATTGATTAAAAATTCTGTGCTTAGGAAGGAGATAGTTTTTCTGTTAGAAAAAAATTAAAAATAATGTGAATCAGAAAAAATAAATAGTGCAGTTTAGACTTTAGAGCAAAAGAAAATACCGCAATCTCTCTCTGCATCCACCTCTCCAGTGCACCACCACACTGGGCACCGAGTGGGTTGAATTGGCACACTTTGTGGTCCTGATTGAGCAAGCTGCCAAGAGGCTGAAGCTGCCTGGGCAGGTGTTGTGATGGCGTGCGGGGTGCATGCATTAGTCTCCTTCCTTGCTGCTTGGATCAAATATATAACAAGCAACTTAAGAAGAACAGGGGGACTAAAATTCATCATGCTGGGAAGGCACGGCAGCAGGGGTGGAAGGTGGCTCACAGCCCTGTGACCGCAGCCAGGACCAGAGAGTAAGCATAGATGAGGGCTATGAAACCTCAAGGCTCGCCTCCAGTGACCTTCTAAAGCAGTGTCAGGTTGGGAACCAAGTGCCCAGATTCATGAGTCAATGAGGGATGCCTCATATTCAAACCACAGCGATGTGCAAAGAAATTTGGACATGGTACTCTTAAGGAATTACTATGGGTGGCAAACACAGTGCCCTGGTTTGATTGTTATGGTCCACTTAGAAGAATTTGTAGTGACCTTGGAAGAACAGGAACCTCAATCAAGGAACTGCCCAGATCAGATTCTCCTGGGAGACATGTTTGTGAGAGGTGGTCTGAATATATGATTGATGTGGGAAGCATCTCTAGATAAGTGTGCCTGGGCTCTAAAAGGAAGCAGGCTGAGCATGCAGGGAATGAGGCAGTGAGCAGTGTCTGTCCATGATTCTTCATCCAGGTTCCTGTTGAGTTCCTACCCTGACTTCCCTTGGTGATCAACTGGGACCTGGAAAGTGTAGGCTGAAATAAACCTTCTCCTCCATAAGCTGGTTCTGGTCATGACACTTATCAGAGGGATGGGAAAGTAACTAGAATACACTGTAGAGGGGTGAATGGCTATATCCTCAGGTTACATGGTGCTCTGCTGAGCCCATCATCGAGCCTCAATTCCTTTGACATTTCCATTATATGTTGGATCTCCACACAAAAAATACAAGAAAGAAGAAATCAGACTGTTTGGGAAGAGAGAGAAGGCCAGTGAGAGCGGAGAGCAGAGAATTGGTGCTAGTGTTGGTGCAGGGGGTTGGCCATGACCAGAAAATATTGTGTTGCAGAAGGGAAATGTCATAACAAAACCCATTATTTGTAAAAGTCACACAGGCCAATAAAAAGGTAACTCTGAAACGTGTCACAGATATCCTCTGTGTGCTTTCCCAGACCCGGAGTGGATATACATCAGCAGAAGAACCAAAATCAAGAAGACACTACCCCCTCAGCTAGGAGGGAGAAGCTAGGGTGCTTCTGTGATCTCTGAAATCACACCCAGGCCAAGCAGAGCAGGGACTAGAACCCAGGGCGCTGGTGTCCCTAACCCTGCTTGCCCTCATTGTGAACAGTTCTCTGCACTGCCCACATGATGCATGGCTTCAACACCCAGAATATTTTCTCTCTAATTGGAATAGGTAACAATTATTTCCCAGCAGGCGGGGGGTATTTGAACGTGAGGCAGAAATAAGGATGTTTTATGCACAGAAAGGGAAGCCTTGTGTGCATCCACACACTACATCTAAACTACGGAGAATAAAAAACCCTGCCTTTTTTTTTCTTTTGAAACACTAAATTGGAAACAAAGGATACAGAAAGTTAAGTGGAAGTCCAAATTCAGTTCTCCAAAGGGAAGAGACGGGGAAAGAATATTCAGGGATCTTTGAATGTAGATGATCCCGGAACAATTTAATAGGTAAGTGGTCCATGATTTTTCTTAACATACATCCTCATTAAAAAGGCGAGAAGGGGGAGACAGAGATGAGAGAGAGGAGAGAGAGGCTCAGAAATATCTTTGGAAAGCGATGGATCCGTTGCCATTTCTTTTACTTAATTTTGCAGGTATTCTCAGCAGGATCTGAATAAATTATGCTGACAATACCATAATATCCACGATAAATCATCAACACGATTTTACTGATATATTGCAGGAAATGTAAATAATAGCCAGGGCCGCTAATTGGCTTGCTTCTAGGGAACAAAGCTGTGACCGCGTGGGTCTGCCAGTCCAGGCATTAGTGCTTCTGTGGGATGACTTTCTGCTGATGGGAAGGAAAACAGGCCTTTGTGTGCAAGATCTTCTGCAGGGAGCATGGCTATGAGGGAAGGAGTCGGGAGCCAAGGTCCTTCCAGAGTCCCTGTGGGCTGCTGCCACTTGGCTGGACTTCCACTGATACTCTGGGTCCCCCACCCCACAAAGTAGTACCAAGGTTCAGTGAAGGAAAATCTCCCCTAGTCCTTTCAGTTGTTAAACCTTCCCATTACAGTTTCTTTGCTTCCATAAAGATTTGATTGCGGCTTCATCTGACCAGAAACATAAGCTGCCCCCCTCTGCGTTTCCTATTTCCAAAACACCTTGTTAGCATTCATCATATGTTGGTGGAGATTAAAAATGTATTTCCTTTTATTTCCCCTCAAAACAAATCCTTCTGCTTTCTGACAGTGCTGAGCTTCCTGCTGTAGCAGAGTATCTTGGGAAGAAGTAACCTGGGGTCCCCTGAACTGAATGGCAGGTACAAGAATGCCACACTGGGCTTGTGGTCCTGGAGAGACCTGCTTCTCATGCCCAGGGTCTTACATCCTAAAGGAGCAGGGTGATAATTAAGAAAGAAGTATAGACAAAGAATTTTTGACATACAACACAGAATACTTGGAGAGAGTGATAGGGATCAGACGTGGGAGAGGCAGAACGATTCAAATTGAGATTTGAGGGAACAGAAAGAGCTTAACTGTGGAAATATCAAAGGAAAGTATGTTCCAGACAGAAGGACAGCATGTTCAAAGGCCCTGGGGTTGGAATGGTCGGCTGGGGAGAAGGAGGGAGAAAGAAAGATAGGTGCCAGGAAGGCAGTGGCTGGGAAATGGCTTTCAGTGCAGACATAGCTCCCTTGCAATGGAGAGAAGGGATATTTTCCATCACACTGGGGACCAACCTTGGTGCTCTATGCAGATAATATCTATGCTGCTTTTGTGGTCCTGATGCAGAGAGAGGGTTTCTGGGACCTGCACTACTTCTGCTTGGCCACAGTTCCCATCTGAAAAGGGTTGGATATACAGAGCTACCCTATTTAGCTGTTGGTTGGATGCATGGTGTTTTTTCTAAGGGTGCAGGCCATTAACCAAACCATCTCTGGGAAGAAACCAGGGTTGAATGTCTATTGCAAAGAGTTAGGGTGTAGCCTTAAATCCTTCAGTAAGGCTCTCCAGGAAACATACTAATAACCCTAATTTCTGTGTCAGGTCCCGCACCCGTCACATTGTCATTGCACTACAGCAGCTAACTGCCAAGGAAGCCTGACTGTGAGTAAGGGCATTGGGCCAGGCCTCTGTGTGGTTAGAAGCAGCCTTCCAGTCTTTGAGTGGCAATGGTCTTGGTCGGATGCCTTTCTGTCTGGATTCCAGGCTCAGGTCCAGTCTCATAGTGGGCTTGTCCAGTCTCCAGGCAGAACAATGTGTTCTTAAGAAGTCTGCAGGCTTGAGAGATCCCTGTTCTGAGAGCCCTCAGCTCCATGGAGGGTGAGGCTGCAGAGTAGGTAGCAACCCTGCCTGACCAGCAAAGGAAGAGGGCTGGAGAGGCTGTGCCCTTCTTGAGCATGGGGAAGGCCTATTGCCTAGGCTAGCCCACTGCAGCCAGAAGGTCCCTCTGGTGTATTCTGGCCAATGACAGAGTATTTCCTGTTCTATTCACATTCTATTTCTCCCTGTTTGGCCATCACACTCCTGCCAGGAGCCTGTTCTTGGGATATTGCTGGCACCATGGGGGAAAGCTGTCTTGAGGTAGCCCATTCTTCAGAGGGAAGATGTAAATTCAATCCAACAATACAATAAGAAACAAGGGTGTAAAGAGTCATTGACAGGTAAGAAGGGAGCAGAGCCCCGCCTCCAAGTCACATGATCCTGAAGACTGGCTACCTGTGTTACCACTATCATAAAATACATAAGCAGGAGAATTTAGGAGTGAGCTTTCAAATTTTCCTTCTGAAGGCTCTAGCCCATGGTTGCTAGGCTCTGCGTGCTCCGGGAAAGCATTGTGGAGTGTGTGGGGGAGAATGTAAGGGAGGTTTTTCTTCACTTCTTGATAAACAGGAAACAGAGTAAGGCAAGAGTCAGCCTTAACCTTCAAAGTGACCCCCATTGAACTTCCTCCATCTAGGCCCAACCTCCTAAAGTTCCAGAACCTTCCAAGGAAGCATACAGAGCTGGAAGGGTATGACACATGAGCCTGTGGGGGAGACTTTTTACGTATAAGTCACTGCAGAGTCTGGTAGAACAGGTGAGGACATGGTACCCAGTTGTGGATGGGAAGGAGTGGGATGTGGGCCACTTCAAGGCCATGGCAAGGCATGCAGACAGTTTAGTAAAGAAAAGGTGGAAGCTGAGAAAGCCGTCTGCCGTGGTGGAAGCAGTCTCTGAATGCCCGTTGAATGGCTGCCACCAGAGCAAACCATTTAGCTATCATGTGTGGTTGCCTTCTGTCAAGGGTGACTGGGCCTCTCTAATCACCTGAAACCATCAAGCTTGTATTTAGAACGGCCGCTTGAGATATACAATTACAAGGATCTACTCATATTACTCACTTTTCTGTATTCTAGAGAAAAGGAAGGACTTCTTGTGGAGGTGAAGGCATGGCAGCAGGTGACAAGGCCAGCCTGCCAGTCAGACAGCAGAGCTATCCCATTTCACCTACACAGAGGAAGGGGAGAGAGAGAGAGGGAGAGAGAGAAACCCAGAAACCCTCTCTCTGCATCAGGACCACAAAAGCAGCATAGATATTATCTGCATAGAGCACCAAGGTTGGGGTGGGACAGTGGGCTAATCAGAAACAAGGGCTCCTCAACAGAGGACTCCACCTCACTTGATATGGATGAAGCTGACTTGTAGACAACAAGGAAGGAGTTAAGACAAAAGGCAATATTATAAGATGTTTGCACTCCATGTAGGTAGGAGGGTCCCAGTGAGCACAGGATGAGGATGAAGAACTTGGGTGAGAGCAATATTTTTAATAGAATCCCAAAGACTTTCTTCCCCAGTGAAAAGGCACATGTGTGGGATTAAACATCAGATGATCATTTGATTAACTGTGATGCTAAAAGCATCCTTCAGCAGGGTGTGTACAGCAGATCATACTGATCCCAGTACTTGGGAGGCTGAGGCAGGAGAATCATGAGTTCAAAGCTAGTCTAAGCTAAATAGCGTCTCTCTGTGTCTCTGTCTCTGTGTGTATGTGTGAGTGTGTCTGTGTTTGTATCTAGGTGTCCATGTATCTGTCTGTGTATTTTTGTTTGTGTGTCTGTGAGTATCTGTGCATCTGTCTCTCCCAGTGCCTCCAAAATAAATATCTAAATGAAACAAGATAGACCAAACCAAAATACAGCAGATTCCCAGGGCAGGAGCAGGATGCAGGCTCATTTTTCCCTGTCTCGGACTTCACAAATTACTGTTGTTGGGCACATAGCTCAGCAGACAATGGTGAGGCGATCCAGCAAGCTGAAAGAAGAGGGTGGGCAGTGCTGGAGTTCCCTAAGTTTGCATTTTCAGTTTCTGGGCATGTGAGAGGGAGGGTGTGGTGGAAATGCACCTGTGGGAGGGTGCATGTGCAACCGTGAGCACAGGGAAGCTGGAGGAGGACACCAAGTGTACCACCCTAGCATGTTCTGACTTATTCCACCATCTCCCCAGCCCCCTGTGTGCCCCCCCCGCCCCTCTGCCTTAGCTTTTGACCTCTCATATACTATCAGGTCAGGGTTCATCCAAGCCTGTAATCCAGAACTGCCAACACACACACACACACACACACACACACACACACACACACACACACACACATGCATGCCCAGATATGTGAGTTCAAGAAGTGGTTGGAGAAAAAGCCCAACAAAAAGACCCAATGGGAAGTGCCAGCTCTGCCCTCCAACTGCAACTTGGGACAGTGATCTAATCTAAAGGTCCTGAAAAAAGCCTCTCAACTATCCTCTATGGCAGCAATTAAGCCCCAGGATATCCCAGATCTCAGCCCCAGGCATCAGTGGACAGTCTAAACTGCAGGGAGCAGCAATCACAGCAATGCCCTGTGCCTCGCTGACCTCTATGAAGGAGCCTACAGAGACTCAACCCCACCAGAATCTACCTCTCGTCTATAGTGGATGATGTGGTGCCCCCAGGCACACCCAAGAAGCACCTTCTGTTTTCACAGATGAGGCCATCAATGATTGATCAGGAGGCCTAGACTTACAAGTTTGAGCAGCACAATAAGAGCTTAAAAATCTGACGTCCACAAAAGTGGGTCAAGCACTATACCTATGCAGAATGGCTATCAGCATGGAAAATTGACAGGGGCCCACAGTCTCCCATCACCGTACTGGGTAGGAGCTCTTGGGGACTCATAAAAGCCAATACACTTGCCACCAAGGATCTAGAAATTCATACTTTGAAAGAACAACATCAGCTAAGGGGTAGTACTAAGACTAAACAGGCATTGGGTGCATCTAAGAAAGATTTTAGGGCACCCATCACCAAAATGGCTTCAATGAACACCCAACATTTCCATCAGATCAACATTAGAAAAAAGAAAAGAAACAAAAGAAATAGAAGTTGTCAAATGAACTGAAGGATGTCATAGAAATGAAAACCATGATAACCAAAATGGAAAATGCCACTAGTGTCAGCCAAGAACTGAGGGTGACCAAAGGAACTTAAGTCAGATAAAATGAATCAGCTTCCTGCAAATGAGCGCAGGGAAGTTTAGCAGTGTCTCTGGGATTCATTGGGCAGGAACTTGCATCAGAGACAGGGGTGGAAAAGGGAGAGGAGCCAGGCCAAGAGTGTATTCAAACACATAATAATCAAACACTGAAAATTGGTTTATAAGATAAACTTTCTGACTCATGAAGCTGAGTCACATCTTTCCCCATCACACCAAGATGCACCACCATTAAAATACCAACGATCCTTGAGGGACAATGGCTAACTTCACTTTCAACTTGATAACAGTGGGAATCACACCCAGGAAGTCATTCTGTTTCCTTTATTTTCAATATAGTACTCATTACTGGCATGAGCTACTCAGATCTTTATTGTATAATGGGTTTTCTGTTAGGTGGTTCTGCCCAATGGCAGGCTAATGGAAGCATTCTGAGTATGTTTAAGTTACAATGCTGTAAAATATATTGGGCAGGGCTGGAGAGATGTCTCAGCAGTTAAGAGCACTGGCCACTTTGCCAGAGGACTCAGGTTCAATTCTTGCATACATATTATGCACAGCCATCTGTGATTCCAGTTCTAGGGAATCTGATGTCCTCTTTTGACCTTCATGACCATCAGGTATGTGCATGGTGAATAGATGTGCATGCATAAATACCCATGCATGTAATACATAGATAAATAAAATGTATTTTCAACATATTTTCAACTTAAAATGGCCATACCATAAGCAGAGAGGTATCCATACCAAACGTGAAATAGCAAAAAATGGCAGTGAAACCCACATGGGCTAAGGTCTGGATTTTAACTTGCTTCCAGCTCAGCTTTGTTGGGGTGATAGAAGAATTAAGACATGAGGCTTATGGGAGACTTTCTGTCATAGAAGTGTGTTCTCAGCGGGGATATTGAGGCCCAGCCCTCCCTCCTACCTTCTTCGCTTCTTGGCTGCCTTCTCTATCACCTGATCCTACTGTGGTAATCTCTGGCTTTACCACAGGGCCCAGAGCAACATGGTCATTCCATGTAGACTGCAATCTAGAAAACAGCAAGTCAAGTGAACTTGTACTCTTTAAGGTGGACTGCCTCAGGTATTTCGTTACAGTCCTGGAAGTCTAACTAATACGAAGCACCCACATACATAAGTACTGATTTGAAAGACAATGGGTTTTTCACTGGAAGATGCAGAGGCCAGAAGACAGTGATTCAATATTTTCAAGTGCTCAAATAAAGGTATTGTCAATCATTAATCTTATGTCTAATAAGGGATTTTTAAAATGTTTTTGTTTTGTTTCATTTGGGATGTT
Source organism: Tokudaia tokunoshimensis (assembly GCA_036184795.1). NCBI lineage: Eukaryota > Metazoa > Chordata > Mammalia > Rodentia > Muridae > Tokudaia > Tokudaia tokunoshimensis. The sequence goes on from BTHU01000001.1 coordinate 5,810,513, forward strand.
GTTGTTGCTGTTTGGTTGGTTGTGTTTATTTTCTGGTTCTGGTAATCAAAGCCAGAGTTCAGCATATGCCAGGCAAGTGGCCCACTAGTGAGCTACATTCTCAGATTTAATGTTTATTTTATTTATAACTGTATGTATGCATATGTATTTGTGTGTGAGTACTTCAATGTGATTGCAGGTGTCTTGGGACACCAGAGTCATTGGATCTCTTAGAGTTGGAGTTATAGGTGACTGTGGGACACCAGGTGTGGGTCCCAAGGACCAAACTTGGGTATTCTGCAAGAGCTGTACTTGCTCTTAACTGCTGAGACATCTTTCTAGTCCCATCTAAATACATTTTTGGACAAAGAGAAACTAAAATAATTTATATATTCTAGAATAGATAAAATATTTCTCCAACTAGAAATAAAAAGGCAGCAAAGGGAGAATTTAAATGAAGGAAAACAATAGAAAGAATTAAAAGGAAATATAAATAAGCATTACATAAATCATAGATAAAATGATAATGTGCTTGATATGATAACTAAAAAAGTATATAGAAGTAATACCTTGAAACACATTTAAAGTATGGGTGAGGACAAAGTAAGGGGTCTTGAAGGACATTTGCAACCTACACATCACTTAAAGTGTCAGACCAGATGTCTGTCTTAAGATTTCCATAAGCATTAAGAAAATACACAAAGTGATTGCTTTAGATTCTCCTTCCCAAGACGAATATCTAAGAGAAAAAACTTAAAGGAAGAAAACTAATTTGGGTTCATAATTCAAAAGGTAAGGACCGTTATTTCTGGGCTTCAGGCAAGGCAGAAGTGCATTGACAAAGAGCATGGTGGAGCAGGGGCACCCACTGCACAGCAGGAGGAATAAAGGGTCAGAGCCAACACCTACTCACAAAAGCATGCCTCCAGTGACCCCACCTTCCACAGTCCCACCACTTCCAAATAGTCAATCTAATCATCTCTAATCTTGCCCACAGAGAAACAACCAAAGGTAAGCTTTTCTAACTTCCTAGATATCTAGTTGATTTTCAAAAAAAATTTCACTGAAAATATATAGAGTAGGATTTGAAAACTCTCTCATGAAGGTACAGAAAAGCAAGAAACACACACACACACACACGAAAGAAAGGAAGAAAGAAAGAAAGAGAAAGAAAGAAAGAAAGAAAGAAAGAGAGAGAGAGAGAGAGAGAAAGAAAGAAAGAAAGAAAGAAAGAAAGAAAGAAAGAAAGAAAGAAAGAAAGAGACCCAAATGGTACATTAGGAAAAAGAAGTTAAACTAACATCCAAGAATGATTACATTAAATATAAGTGATCTAAATACAAGTATGCACAGTACAACCACAGTGTTAGCTACAAGAAGCTTACTTTAAAAATAATGACTGGTTAGACTGAATATAAAAAGACAGAACACAGCCACATTGGAAAGATGTGTACTTTAAAAAGGCCATTTCTATTTCTTCCTTTAAAAGTGTCACTTTGGCTCACATGCCAACTTATAATTGAATTATTTTTATAATTTACACATGTTGTAGTATATTACATGATGTGAATATTAGTCTCTTGTGAGGCAAATAATTGCAGGTAAAAATTACAATCTACCACATCCCAGTTATAATGGCTATTATCTAAAAGACAAAAATATTACAAATTCTGAATTCTCACAAACTGCTGTTGACAATGTAAATTATGGGCAACAGTATGCAAAAAAAGTTGCAAAAATAGGAAAGAAAAGAAGGGTAGCTTTTCAAAGGAAATGAAATCACCATAGCAAAGCTTTTTCCACTCTTGTACTATATGGGGTATGGTATCTTCTAGAATGGGCATATCCTTTTACATTGTTGGTTACCCAACAAAGAATGGCAATCCCTGAAACCATGTGCACATAAACAACAAAATTAAGCTTAGAAGGTTGTATTTATACGTTTATGCATAAATATTCAAGCAAATACATTTGGTTTGGTTGAATTGCTTTTTTTTTTTTTTTGTATTTCACTTGTTTATTGAGACAGGGTTTTCTCCATGTTACTCTTAGCTATCCTGGAACTCACTCTGTAGACCAGGCTCATCTCAAACTCAGAGATCTACCTGTCTCTGCCTGCCATTAAAGGCGATAGGATTAAAGATGTGTGCCACTACTGCCTGACAAATTGATGTATGTAACAATAACAATCAAAGAAAAAAGACTATCCATCTGTAAGTGGGGTATGTGAAATGGAAACTTCTGGTTTCTTTAGAGAGTTAGTTATGTCAAATGATGTTTTGCTGGGGCACACTGGTGAAAGAATGTTTTGCCAAAGCAGACATGTGTAAGAATGTTTTGCTGAAGCAAACACAGGTGAAAGGATGTTTTCCTATAGCAAACATGCAAAAGGATGCATGATATTTAGAAGGAATATAAACATGACCCCATAGACAGTAGGACCTCGAGCATTGGTTTGCCTTGCTTCATCTTGCTAGCCTTTGCTGAGGACATGCATGTACTGGTTCGCCTTACATTGCATTGCTGAGCTTCGCTTGTGGTGACTTCATAGAGAGAAACTCACCAAAGAACTTCTCGTGAGATCCCTGCAGCTTCTTGCTGCTTCTGCTGACTCAGGCTTATGGTTTCTTCTGGACTGAACTGCAGTTACTGATTTATATGTGGTGTTTGCTGAGTGGATTGGCCTGTAGCTGGTGATTCCCGTGTGGTGAGTGTCTGCTAGTGGACTGGACTGAGAACAACAAAGATTGGAATCGCTCCAAAGAACTGTTTCTAAACAGGTCCACTTCCCCTGTCTCCTAATAACCTTTCTTTTCCACTACCTCTGGTGCGTGGTAGGCTAGAGAGGAGATTGAACCCTTAGCAAAGTAGGTTGTGAAAAATATATGATTACAGGTATGGGAAAGGAGGGAGGGAAAAAATGAAAGGGACAAAGTACTGATTTTCTATATTAATTAAAAAAGTATAAAAAAATCTTGGAAGAGAAGGGAAGGGAAAGGACAGGATGAGACAGAAAAGACAAGGAAAGGAAAGGAAAGGAAAGGAAAATGAAGGGAAGGGAAGGGAAGGGAAGCCCCATAAATGTGGCTACATGTCAACCTGAGCTAGACAATTGTTTACTGAGTGTCTCTTCTCAGGTAATTATAGATTGTGCCAGATCTAGTTTCACTTTCTATTCAAGATTAGTTTCATTTCTGTTACTGTGATAAAATATTCCACAAAACTTAAGGAAGAAAGAGTTTATTTGAGTTCACAATTCCAAGTTTAGTCTGTCATAGAAAGGAACTGTGGCAGGAGCTAGAGAGAAATGGTCACATTACATTCAGTTACTTGCTGGTGCTCAGCTCACTTTCTCCCAGAGTTCGGGATCTCCTGCAGAGTGAATGATACCACCCACAGTGGACAGTGGGCTTTCCCATCTCTATTAAGATAATCAAGAGAACCCCCATGCCCAGAGGCCAACATGATTTAAACATTCCTTCACTGAGACTCCCTTTCCAAGTGGTTGTATATGTTGACAATTAAAACCAACCACCACACTTTCACATTTTTGTTTATTGTGCTCTGGAAATTTTACCTGACATGACCTCAATGGGTGGTAAAGGTCAACATTACCAGTGATATGGCACATTGATGAAACAGACTCTTATGTGTGATGAAAATTGCACTTTACTCCTTATTCCAAACTGAATTAAATTGTGATTTAAAAAAATCTACCCAATCAAGTTGAGTTATTATTTAAGTGTAACGCCAATAGAGAAGCATTTTTTTTTTTTTTTAATTTAATTTTATTTTATTTTTTTAATTTACATTCCAAATCACTTCCCCTTTCCCGTTTCCTCCCTCCCCGAAAGTCCCATAAGCCCCCTTCCCTCCCTCTTTTCTCCGTTCAACCCCCTCTCATTACTCTGTCCTGGCGTTCCCCTACATCCAGTCTTTCCAGGACCAGGGGTCTCTCCTTCCATCTTTTTAGAAATCTATTGATATGCTGATTGTGTCTAGGGTATTCTGAGATTCTGGGTCAATATCCCCTTATCAGTGACTTCATACCATGTGTGATCTTTTGTGATTGGGTTACCTCACTAAGGATGATATTTTCAAGTTCTGACCATTTGCCTAGGAATTTCGTGAATTCATTGTTTTTAATTGCAGAGTAGTATTCCATTGTGTAAATATACCACATCTTCTGAATCCATTCCTCCGTTGAGGGACATCTGGGTTCTTTCCAGCTTCTGGCTATTATAAATAAGGCTGCTATGAATATAGTGGAGCATGTGTCCTTATTGCATGCAGGTAAAGTCTCTGGGTATATGCCCAGGAGTGGTATAGCCGGATCCTCCGGAAGTGTCATGCCCAGTTTTCTGAGGAGCCGCCAGACTGCTTTCCAGAGTGGTTGTACCAGCCTGCAATTCCACCAGCAGTGGAGGAGTGTTCCTCTTTCTCCACATCCTCGCCAACAACTGCTGTCTCCTGTGTTTTTGATCTTAGCCATCCTGACTGGTGTGAGATGGAATCTCAGGGTTGTTTTGATTTGCATTTCCCTAATGACTAAGGATGATGAACATCTCTTTAGGTGCTTCTCAGCCATTAGATATTCTTCAGGTGAGAACTCTTTGTGGAGCTCTGTACCCCATTTTTTAATAGGGTTACTTGCCTCTCTGGAGTTTAACTTCTTGAGTTCTTTGTATATCTTGGATATTAGCCCTCTGTCGGATGTAAGGTTGGTAAAGATCATTTCCCAGTTAGTTGGTTGCCGCTTTGTCTTTTTGACGGTGTCTTTTGCCTTGCAAAAACTTTGTAATTTAATGAGGTCCCAGCAGGAAATCATCAAACTCAGGGCTGAAATCAATCAAGTAGAAACAAATAAAACCATACAAAGAATCAACAAAACGAGGAGTTGGTTCTTTGAGAAAATCAACAAGATAGATAAGCCCTTAGCCAGACTAACCAGAGGGCACAGAGATAGTATCCAAATTAATAAAATCAGAAACGAAAAGGGAGAGATAACAACAGAAACTGAGGAAATTCAAAAAATCATCAGATCCTACTACAAAAACCTGTATTCAACACAACTAGAAAATCTTGAGGAAATGGACAATTTCCTTGACAGATACCAAGTACCAAAATTAAATCAGGATCAAATAGACCATCTAAACCGTCCTATAACCCCTGAAGAAATAGAAGTTGTCATTGGAAGTCTTCCAACCAAAAAAAGCACAGGTCCAGATGGTTTTAGTGCAGAATTCTATCAGACCTTCAAAGAAGACCTAACACCAATACTCTTCAAACTGTTCCACAAAATAGAAACAGAAGGAACACTACCCAACTCGTTCTATGAAGCCACAATTACACTAATACCAAAAGCACACAAAGATCCGACAAAGAAAGAGAATCTCAGGCCAATCTCTCTTATGAATATCGATGCAAAAATACTCAATAAAATTCTTGCCAACCGAATCCAAGAACACATCAAAACGATCATTCACCACGATCAAGTAGGCTTCATCCCAGGGATGCAGGGATGGTTCAATATAAGGAAATCCATCAATGTAATCCACTACATAAACAATCTCAAAGAAAAAAACCACATGGTCATCTCATTAGATGCTGAGAAAGCATTTGACAAAATTCAGCATCCTTTCATGCTAAAGGTCTTGGAAAGATCAGGAATTCAAGGCCCATATCTAAACATAGTAAAAGCAATTTACAGCAAACCAGTAGCCAGCATCAATCTAAACGGAGAGAAACTTGAAGCAATCCCACTAAAATCAGGGACTAGACAAGGCTGCCCTCTCTCTCCATATCTTTTCAATATAGTACTTGAAGTTCTAGCTAGAGCAATTAGACAAGAAAAAGAGGTCAAAGGGATACAAATTGGAAAGGAAGAAGTCAAACTATCACTATTTGCAGACGATATGATAGTATACATAAGCGACCCAAAGAACTCCACCAGAGAACTCCTACAGCTGATAAACGACTTCAGCAAAGTGGCCGGATATAAAATCAACTCAAGCAAGTCAGAAGCCTTCCTATACTCAAAGGATAAGCAGGCTGAGAAAGAAGTAAGAGAAATAATACCCTTTACGATAGCCACAAACCATATTAAGTATCTTGGCGTGACGCTAACCAAACAAGTGAAAGATCTGTATGACAAGAACTTCAAGTCTCTGAAGAAAGAAATTGAAGAAGACCTCGGAAGATGGAAAAATCTGCCATGCTCATGGATTGGCAGGATTAATATAGTAAAAATGAGCATCTTACCAAAAGTAATACACAGATTCAATGCAATCCCCATCAAAATCCCAACTCAATTCTTCATAGAGTTAGAAAGAGCAATTCAAAAATTCATCTGGAATAACAGAAAACCCAGAATAGCTAAAACTATTCTCAAGAGTAAAAGAACCTCTGGGGGAATCAGTATCCCGGACCTCAAGCTGTACTACAGAGCAATAGTGTTAAAAACTGCATGGTATTGGTACAGTAACAGACATGTAGATCAATGGAACAGAATTGAAGACCCAGAAATGAATCCACACTCCTATGGTCACTTGATCTTTGACAAAGGAGCTAAAACCATCCAGTGGAAAAAAGATAGCCTTTTCAACAAATGGTGCTGGCTCAGCTGGAGGTCAACATGCAGAAGAATGCAAATTGACCCATCCTTATCTCCTTGCACTAAGCTCAATTCTAAGTGGATCAAAGATCTCCACATAAAACCAGACACACTGAAACTAATAGAAGGGAAACTAGGGAAGAACCTTGAACATATGGGCACAGGGGAGAATTTCCTGAACAGAACTCCAATAGCTTATACTCTAAGATCAAGAATAGAGAAGCATTTTACAAGACACTTCACAAGTATATCTATCAGAAAGCTGTCAAGGTCATCAAGATGATAGAAAGTCTAAGAAACCTTCACAACCAAAAAGAGTATAAGGTCAATGATAGATATCACACAGCATCTTGCATGGAATACCTGGGCAGGGGTAGAGGGTGGAGTAACCACATAAAAAACAAGAATAAACAAGTAAAATATGCATCAAGGTTATAATTATGTCAGTACAAACTCAACAACTACAACAAACGTGGTCCCATAGCAATGCAAGGTGTAATGCGTAAGGGAATCTGGTTATATAAGAACTCTCAGTATAGACTGCCTTGTCAAATTTTCTCTACATCTAAAACTGCCCCAAAGAAAAAAATTCTATCCTTACAAAAATGGCCACACTTCTCTGTGTGTGACTCTCTCACAGCTTTCCTTCAGTCTTAGTGCTGAGGTTTGATGCTGCCCCCAACCCTAAGTTCATGGGGTTTGAACACGTGGCACCAAGTGGTAGGGCAGTTGGTGAAGTCTGTGGGACCTCTAGGAGGTGGCAGTTAGCCAGAGGAAGAGTGTTACTTATGGTGGGCCTTCTTGTTTTATAATCTAACCCACTTCTTCTTCCCTCTCCATTTCCTAACTATAGATGCAATGTGACCAGACACCGCACACACCTGCCCCATGACTTCCTCACCATGAAGACATCTTTCTTAAACCTTGAGCCAAGATATAACCCTCCTTCCTTAAGATCCTTTTGTTCTGTTGACAGTGTCCTTTGCCTTACAGAAACTGTAATTTGATGAGGTCCCATTTGTCAATTCTTGATCTTAGAGCATAAGCTATTGGAGTTCTATTCAGGAAATTCTCCCCTGTGCCCATATGTTCAAGGTTCTTCCCTAGTTTCCTTTTTCTTAGTTTCATGTGTCTGGTTTTATGTGGAGGTCCTTGATCCACTTGGAATTGAGCTTAGTGCAAGGAGATAAGAATGGGTCAATTTGCATTCTTCTGCATGTTGACCTCCAGTTGAGCCAGCACCATTTGTTGAAAAGGCTATCTTTTTTCCACTGGATGGTTTTAGCTCCTTTGTCAAAGATCAAGTGACCATAGGAGTGTAGATTCATTTCTGGGTCTTCAATTCTGTTCCATTGATCTACCTGCCTGCCACTGTACCAGTACAATGCAGTTTTTAACACTATTGCTCTGTGGTACTGCATTCTGGGGGATACTGATTCCCCCAGAAGTTCTTTTACTGTTGAGAATAGTTTTCACTATCCTGGGTTTTTTGTTATTCCAGATGAATTTGAGAATTGCTCTTTCTAACTCTATGAAGAATTGAGTTGGGATTTTGATGGAAATTGCATTGAATCTATACATTGCTTTTGGCAAGATGCCTGTTTTAACTGTATTAAGCCTACCAATCCATGAGCATGGGAGATCTTTCCATCTTCTGAGGTCTTCTTTGATTTCTTTCTTCACGGCAACCAAAAAATTGGGAAAAGATCTTTACCAACCCTACATCCGACAGAGGGCTAATATCCAATATATACAAAGAACTCAAGAAGTTAGACTCCAGAGAACCAAATAACCCTATTAAAAATGGGGTACAGAGCTAAATAAAGAATTTTCACCTGAGGAATATTGAATGGCTGAGAAACACCTAAAGAAATGTTCAACATCCTTAGTCATCAAGGAAATGCAAATCAAAACAACCCTGAGATTTTACCTCACACTGGTCAGAATGGCTAAGATAAAAAACTCAGGAAACAGCAGGTGCTGGAGAGGTTTTGGAGAAAAAGGAACACTCCTCCACTGTTGGTGGGATTGCAAGCTGGTACAACCACTCTGGAAATCAGTTTGGTGGTTCCTCAGAAAACTGGGCATAATACTAATGGAGGACCCTGCTATACCACTCCTGGACATATACCCAGAGGATTCTCCAACATGTAATAAGGACACATGCTCCACTGTGTTCATAGCAGCCCTATCTATAATAGCCAGAAGCTGGAAAGAACCCAGATGTCCCTCAATGGAGGGATACAGAAAATGTGGTATATGTACACAATGTAGTACTATTTAGCCATTAAAAACAATGAATTCATGAAATTCTTAGACAAATGGATGGAACTGGAAAATATCATCCTGAGTGAGGTAACCCAATCACAAAAGGACACACATGGCATGCACTCACTGATAAGTAGATATTCGCCCAGAAGCTCAGAATACCCAAGACACATTTCACATAATCAATGATGCCCAAGAAGGAAGAAGAACAAAGTATGGATCCTTGGATCCTTTGTAGAAAGGGGAAAAATACCCACAGAAGGAGATACAGAGACAAAAGGTGGAGCAGAGTCTGAGGGAAAGACCATCCAGAGACTACCTCTCCTAGGGACCCATCCTATATACAGTAACGAAACCCAGACTCTATTGTGGATGCCCACAAGTGCTGGCTGACCAGAGCTGGATATAACTATCACCTGGGAGGCTCTCTTAGAGCATGAGAAATACAGAGGGGGACACTCTCAGTCAGTCATTGAACTGAGCACAGGGTCCCTAATGGGGGAGCTAGAGAAAGAACCCAAGGAGCTGAAGGGGTTTGCAGCGCCACAGGAGGAACAATAGGAGTCACTCAGTACTCCCAGAGCTCCCAGGGACAAAACCATCAGCCAAAGAGTTCACATGGAGTTGCCCATGGCTCCAGACACATAGGCAGCAGAAGATGGTCTTGTTAGACACCAAAGGGAGGAGCGGACCTTGGTCCTGGAAAGACTTAATGCCATAGTGTAGAGGAATACTAGGACAGGGAAGTGGGGGAAGGTTGATTGGGGAAGGGGGGATGGCTTATGGGATTTTGGGGGGAGGGGGAACCAGGAAAGGGGATAACATTTGAAATGTAAATAAACAATATATCTAATTAAAAAAAATGTTCCTTTTGATAAGCATGTTTGTCATTTAGCATCAGGTGCTTGGGGACCTCACCTCATTGCCTGTCCTTCTTCCCACTGCCTTCTGGTTCCCTTGTTCCTTCTGCTCCACTGAAACCCACTCTCCATCCAGAGACTTTTCAGGTGACAGTTTCTCAGCACCCCTCCCTCCCCTACGGCCTCTCTTCTTTGGCTCTCCCTTGGAATTCCTTACTCAGTGACTACTGGAACACAGTATATGATGGTTGTCGTGGGGATTGATGCAGAGATGGGTTGGCTAATGTAATAGCTCAGCTCCAATTTTCAATGTGAATAGATGAGCCACTGATTGCTTCAAAGAAACACAAAAGATTCAGATGCACTGGGTGGTAGTACATTTTACCTGGGAGATGTTGTTGTAAGTGATATTAGAAACAAAACATCCATGTGGGCTACGGTTCTACTTTCCGGTGTTTGCACACCCCTTCTTTCTAGAGCTTACTGCGTCTTCCACACAAAGCATTTGGTCACTCCAGCCTAAAGCTAAGCAAACTCCCTAATACAACAGGATACATTGACTGAATGATGCCTCCTTATAGAGTTGCCAACATCACTAGATACTTGTCACTTTCTAGACACCACTTGGAATTAAGAGAGATGCTTCAGAGCTACTGAGCTGTGTGCACAAATAAAGCTCCTGCTCATTTCTAGTATGTGCTCAGGACCATTCATACCAAGTACCAGATTTAGCTGTGTTTTCTTTTCAGATCTAGAATTTATGTAAAACAAAAATTATGAGGCTTTAGACATAGCTCAATGATTAAGAGCACTTGTTGTTCTAACAGAGAACCCAGGTTTAGTTCCCAGCACCCACATCAGAGGACTAAGCTCACTGTGGGTGCTGCCTCCTCTGAGCAAGTGGTCTCAGACGGTAGAAAACCCAACGAATGATCCATTAGTAATAATCCAGAAAGCAGTGTTCCTCCATGGTCCCTTCTCTGGTTCCTGTCTCCAGGTTCCTCCCAGAGTTGTCTACACTTCACCTCCAAAACGATGAAAAGTTGAAGTGAATAAAATGAAAATGAATGCAGAACCATGGAAAGTGGACACTTCAGGAATAGAGAGAGCACACATACAGAAAATGTACACGTCTATAAGAACAACGGGGGTGGGGTGGTGGGGGTGGAGAGAAGGCTCGGGCATTAAGAGCACTGGCTGCTCTCAGGGTTTGATTCCTAGCACCCACATGCCAGCTCACAATTGTCAGTAACTACAGTTTTCAGGACATTTGGAGCCCTCTTCTGGCTTCTGTGGGCACTTACACATCCAAGCACCCAAGTGCACATATACACATAAATAGTTTATTTTAAACAAAGAAAGAAAGCAGTGTAAGATCCCCTCCATAAATGCATAAAGAGCCACTGACAAAATCCAATAGCCTTCATAATAAACACTCTCAACACATCAAGAAGAGATAAAAACTGAGCATTGACACAATTGAGGTCCCAAGTGGCAAGTCCAAATGTCACCAGTGAAAATCACAGAGGTGAATTTTTAACCAATATCTCCCAAAATACCATACATTAATGAGATGATGTGTACACTAAAATGAGGCCAATGTAGTCCCGTCACTCATACCACATGCTTCAAAATATACTTTCACCATTAAGATTTTGTGACAAATAGATAATTTCATATTTAATCTTATATCTGCTTTTAATTATAATTCTATCCAAGGAAAAAGGAAAAGATAAAACTCAAAGATAAATTTAAATGTCAGAAGAAAATAGTTCTCAAGTTGTATACCAAGCTGGTGCACTCCCCAGTGAGATATATCCACAGCACCAAGGCTAGACCACAGCCTTGCCACTGGGGAACTGAACCCTGTCTCTTTTGTGACAGGTCTGGATACTCAACACTAACATAGTACAGCCATTAACTGGACTTATATAGCTGCTGAAAAGACCTTTTAAAGAATGAGCATAGAGGCCAGAGAAATAGCTCATGAGAACGTGTTTGCTATGTAGGCATGAGGACTTCAGTTCTGATCTCCAGCAACTGATGTAAGAAGCTGGGCAGGGAAACATGTGCCTGCAAACCCAGCATGGGGAGAGGGTTTAGAGACAAGAAGATCCTTGGGGCTCACTGCCCATCAGGCCCAGCTGAAGGGAAATGATGAGTTCTGTGTTTAGGGAGAGACCCTGCCTCAAAACGTGATGAAGACTGATAGAGGAAGACTCCCGACATGTAACTCTGGTCAGCACATGCACATGTAAATACATACACACACTTACACACACACACACACACACACACACACACACACACACACACACACATGACAGGGGGAAGAAAGGAAAGAGGGGAAAGTGGGGAGAGATGAAGGTAGCTTTCATTTCAGAAATTGATAAAGCAATGAGAAATGGATTTACTCTGCCACCTTAAAAGCTGGAGGAACATATGTGTGTAATATGGATTCAAGGTCCTACACAGCCAGCAGCTTGGGGGTTGGGGAGGACTTTCTAAGAGAGTGAAGTCAGTGAGATTCCTCCTATAATACCTTTTTTTTAAAAAAGATTTATTTATTTATTTATTTTATATATATGAGTACATTGTAGCTGTCTTCAGACATACCAGAAGAGGCCATCAGATCCCATTATAGATGGTTGTAAACTACCATGTGGCTGCTGGGAATTAAACTCAGGATCTCTGAAAGAGCAGTCATTGCTCTTAACCACTGAGCCATCTCTCTAGCACCTGCTATAATACCTTAAAGTTACTTCTAGGAAGATTCTCAAACCATGGTACAATGGAAGAGGGCTCAAACTGAGCTCCATAACCCAAAGAGACAAGCTTCAAATAGCACACCAAAAATTCTGGAGATCTGGCAAGGTTCTCCTCAGTTCCTCAGCTAGGTGCTAAAAATAATTCCATTTGTGTGGAGAAATTATCCAGTCAGGGAAAATACCAGAAAAATCCTGTATGTAAGAACTGTCAGAGGTGATTCGATTCTACCTAGATGTCTGAATTCACAGCACCACGGAAGAGAAGCTTCCTAATAGGGTGGAGGACTGAGTGCATCACTCAGCACTGAAGCTGTCATACCCGTGGAGCTTCTGGGCTCCTTGACAAAGCTACAGGCAAGGTTGTTAAAGTAGTGACTATGAATCCATCCCACATGCTCCACTTCAGTATGCTAAGGACAAACGTGAGAGATTCCATGTTCTTTAACATTTCAGATGTATTTATTATCAATTTAATTTTGCATATTCACCTATTTTCATTGCCCCCTCACACATTTTAATAATACCATCACACTTTGGAAACATAACATCAGGGATAAGTCTCCCAATCCTTTTCTCATTTGTAATAGTGCTATAAGAATTTCACACAAGGTACTTAGCTTATGTTCATCCCCTCCTCTGACCCCTCAGATCCATTGCCTTCCCTACCTATTCAACTTTGTGTCCTCTTTGAAAAAAAAAACACTATCAAGTACAGTTTGTGTAATCTATGTGCTCTTGAATGTGTGGCTTTCACTGGAGGGTGGAGGATCTATAAAAGGCCACACCGTTAACCAAAACTGGGTCTCCCTCTCCCAGCAACTATCAACTGCCGATAGCTCCTTAGCTAGGTGTGAACTTCATTCCCACTTTCCTGTCTGTGTGGATATTTTGTCTGACTTGAGACTGTGCAGGGCATGTGCGTGCTGCCACACAATGCATGTTCATATGTGCAACTTCCCTGTTGTGTCCAGAAGACTCTGTTTCCTTGTAGACATTTACCACCCTCTATTACAGGCCCTTCATCTTCCACAATGCCCCCCTGAGCCTAGGGCATGTGTATGTGTGAGTGTGTGAGGGGGGGGGGATTTTACCATCTTTTATCCTCTGCTCCTTAATCAGTTTGTGAGTCTGTGTTCATTTTCATCTACTGCAAGCAGAAGCTTCTCTGATTAATGTTGATTGATGTACTAATCTATAGGGCTGAAAATATGTCATTAAGCATCCATTTAATGCTATGTCCACTTAAAAGAGTAACTATGTATGGTGAGAGAGAGGAGAGAGAGAGAGAGAGAGAGAGAGAGAGAGAGAGAGAGAGAGAGAGAGAGAGAGAGAGAGAGAGAGAGAGAATTATGAGCATGGACCTGTAAGAGCTACAGCATATGCGTGGTACTGTTCACTTTCCACTGTTTCTTGCCACAGCATATTCTCGGTCATCAGACCCATGAGCCTCCTGGGGTTCTCACTGTAATCTCACTTCACTGTAAGAGCACTAGAATTACGGTTTTATGCTAGCTGCCATGTCCAACTTAACACAGGTTCTCAGTATCCAAATTCAGACCCTCACCTTTGTACAGCACTTACCCACTAAGTGATCTCTTTATTCCAAGATAATTTTTAAAAGATAAGTCGAACATCTAAAGTTGAAAACCACAATGTATAAGGGAGAAAACATGACTGAAGCTGGTTAGAATAAGGAAAAATAAGGCTCTGTCCAGAACAAAGTGGGAATAAAAAAGATTTAAAAACAATTTATTGAAGAGGGAGAAATGGCAATCATAATAATATTAGAGTCTCAAAAGGAAAAAGAACAGGGAAATTATCAAGGGGGCAGAGCCTAAGACATTTCTAGTATGTGGGAAAATATGAACCCAGACATTAAATAAATTCAAGGGTATACCAGGATAAGAATATGAACAAAGTACAATCTATACCTGCTTTAAAATGTTATCATGAAACCAATCATTTTAAAAAATAAATACATACTAATAATAAAGCCAGCCTACCTAAGAAAAAAACACAATTTAAGTATGAAAAAGAAGCACAATGAAAATGTTAGCAAATTACAAGATAATAAAATTTCTTAAATCAATGAAAGATGTTCTTAAAACCAACCAAAGAATAAGACACATTATGTATAGAAAAATAGACAGAATGGTAACAAATTCCCAAAAGCTGTTCAAAAACTGTGGTATGTGTGATTATGAGAAGATAGTATGAAAAATTTAATGGCTAGAAGGAAAGAAAAACTGTTAGTTCTATTCCCAGTAAAACTATCTTGAAAACTGAAGGTGAAATAAAAGCCTTCTAGACATGCAGGAACCATCCACACAAAAGAATGAGGATGAAAATGGTAAAGATACCCTAAAGATAAAATGTTTACTTTTCTAATTTTATAAATCTTTTAGAAAATAATTGATTTTTTTAACAAAATAATTTATCACAGGGTTTGATGATTTGAATGAGAATGGACCCCATAGGTTCATATATTGAATGTTTGGTCCCTAACTGTGGAACTGTTTAGGAAGGATTAAGAGATGTAGCATTGTTGGAAGAGGTGTGTCACTGAGGGTAGACTTTGAGGTCAAAAACCCACATTATACCCAGTCTCTGTCTCTCTGTCTTTGTCTCTGTCTGTCTCTCTGTGAATGTGTGTGTGTGTGTATGTGTGTGTGTGTGTGTGTTTCTGTGTCTGTGTGTGCACGTGTCTGCATGCATGCCTCTCTGCCTGAGGTTCAGGAGGTGAGCTCCAAGCTACTGTTTCAAGATCATGTCTACTCTCATATCACTATACTCCTTGCCATGATGGTCATGATTAACCCACTAAAACTTTAAGCAAGTCCACTATTAAATGTTTACAAGCTGTCTTGGTTATATCTCTTATATCAACAGAGCAGTAACTAAGCCACAGAGTTTACAACATACATAAAATGTTATGAGTAAAATATATCATACAATAGCAAAAAGACTAGAAAAAAGGTGAAGTGGTAACAGTGTTCTTTACTATATGAAATGTAGGACAAAAATGAAGATAGACAGTAATAGATTACAGACATATTGTCACCCCTAAAACACTTATTAAAGTAAAGACTTATAACTAATGAACCAACAAAGGAAATAAAATCAACTCATAAAGTATATTTCATCATTATAAATATAGAGCACAGGGAAATAGTATATGAATGAATAGAAAGTAATTGTAAAGATGAACATCATTGTATTGATAATCATATTAATTATAAATGGCCTAAACACTCAAATTAGAATGCAGAGATTTTTCAGAGTAGTTTTAGAAATATATGAGAGTATTAACCCCCACCCCCAGCAATATTTTACATTTACAGTCACAAATGGGGTAAAGGTTAAATTATCTTATTAGACGTTAGAAGATATTTTAAACTGAAGAGAAAGACAACTATTTTGAACAGGATAAACTTCATATTGGATGGTGGTTGTTACAAACAAAGCAGGAACTAGGAGGAAATTCACAATGCCACATGCCAATATAGAAAAAAGTAATGTCCAATATCAGTCATGGATGTTTTCACCACAAAAAACAAGAAAAGAATGCGTTATTCTGAGAGAAAACAGGAGAAAATAAATATAAAATACAAATAATAAATATAAACTCAATGGAGTTAAAACTGAAACTAAAGTTGGTTCTGTGGACCAAAACAGAACCAAACACTGTTCCTTGAAAATATCAATGAAACCAATAAATTCCTTAATTATTTCACTTAAGAAGATGGAGGGAGGAAAAGAGGGAGGAAGGGAGAAAAGAAAAGAAATGAAGAGAGGGAGGAGGGAGCTAGGGAGAGAGGGAGGGAGGGGGAAGGAGGAAGAATAGAGTTATCAAAAATGGAAGGTGGCATCACAACAGATCCTACAGCTATTAAACATATGATAGTGTAGTATGGAGATGACCTGTTCCAGAGTCCACAAGGAACTTACCATTTTAAATTCCTAATCCTCACCATAATTATAGTGACTGAGACTTTCATAGCTCATAAAGGGCAAAGGGCATGCTGATATTTTGACTCTCATTGACAGGATTCTAAGAAAGTGAGACAGATACATGCCTTAGGCATACCACTTCACAGTAGTGTCAGAGTCTCCAAGACTGAAAACTTAGTAGCTTAAGAAGAAAGTTGTTCTCTGCTGCCTAATTTGGAAGTTCAATTCCAATCTTGGAAACAAGTATTCAGGTGCTTTGTGAAGAGACACCTCATATGACTGGAAAACAAGAAAACATCCACAAATCCCCAGCTCCTCCCACCTTTTCATTTCAAGGCACATGTGTTGAAGGTGAGGTTCAGTGACACCTTCCTGTGTGCATATCTCTAGAAATAGAAAACCAAAGTCATCTGTCATAAAAATGATGTAGCCCAGTGTTGTAGTCCAGTAACTGCCATAGAACCTATTCGGATTCTGCCTGACTTCAGGGTTTCTTGCTGGAAACATCAACCCTTCCCTTTCCCTTACCTAAATAATAATTGAAAACAAAAAGTTTAAATAATATTATGATAGAAAAGGGCTGGAG
Organism: Tokudaia tokunoshimensis; assembly: GCA_036184795.1. Lineage (NCBI taxonomy): Eukaryota > Metazoa > Chordata > Mammalia > Rodentia > Muridae > Tokudaia > Tokudaia tokunoshimensis. The sequence continues at coordinate 5,827,538 of BTHU01000001.1, forward strand.
AGAATGGCTTAGTAGTTAGGAACACATATTGCTCTTGCAGAAGACTCAAGTTCAGTTCTCAACACCCACACTAGGAGGCTCACAATTGCTTGTAACTCCAATTCCAGGGGTAAAGATGTCCTTTTCTGGCCTCCATGAGCATGCACATTCACATATTCATCCCCCCACACAGAGAGATATGAATAAAAGTAAATCTTTAAAAATATTAGAGTAGGGTTATACATCATATATTATGGTGGGATTTAAGGAAAGTATTCATGAACATAACTATTTAACTCTCATTAACACAAATGATTCTCCTGCTGGATGCTCTAGCTGGTCACGGTGTCATCCTTCCAACCTCACAGCCACCAGAGATTGGCTTCTGCATCATGCACAGAAAGGATACTCTCTGATAATAACCAACTCTCCAAACCCCACGTGTCCCAGACTGCCCAGAGGACTGGCAGGATACAGCCTATTACATCCTGTTTAAATAAAGATTTGCAAGGAAAATAAATTCATGGCAACACTCATTATTGATCATTCTCAAAACTGTCTGGAGAATTCCCCCAGAGGGGGCTTAAGAAAGAAATTAAACATGGCTTTCCTGAGCTGCTTCCTGCTGTTTTTCTACTTCATTGGTTTCTCTTCCACAATTGCCTGTGTTCCTACAGTCACATGACATCTTACTATGCCTGAGTTATTTCAGAAAACTTCTGGGGCATCTGTCACCAATTTGGAGGTGAACAACCGTAGGAATGATCACGTTAGTGATACCTGAGATGAGATGCCCTTCATGTTCTCTGTCTACCGCTATCTCCTTTATGCTTTTGCTCATTTAATCCATCTGAAATCTGCTCCAGCCAATCCTACAAGCAGCCAATCCCAGTCCTGTTTCCTCTCTCACTTCACTACCCTTGCTGTCTTGTCAATCTCTTCAATAGGCCAGGTTCCCTGCTGCTGCTCTATCTTATAGGTGCCCCATCTGTGAAATAAGACATCTAGATATTTTCCCAAGACCTAACCATACCTTTCTCATCTTGCTTCTTATGCTCCCGAGATTGACATCGCCTCCAGCTTTAAGCATCATCCACCCACATGTCTAGAACTCACTTCCTTGGTATAGGACACAGGGTGCTAAATTCCCAATCTTGATTTATTTTTCCATGTCACACCTCACTACCCTCTCACAAAATCTGTTGTGATCAATTATCCAATAAACATTCAGAAGCTTCTATATAGTTGCAGCTTTGATTCTGTAGTTGTTTTGCCTAACATGCTTCAACAAAAAAATAGCCTGAATTCTATTCCACTTAGCAGCTAGGCATGGTGACTCATGTTTATAAGCCCAGTACTCAGGAAGTGGGGGCAGAAAGATGGCAAGTTGCAATCCAGACTGGGTTATGGATTAAGTACCAGGTCAGCCTGAGATGTATAGCAAAACCCTCTCTTGATTGATAGATAGACAGACATACAGACGAAAAGACAGATGATAGGTAGGGGGATGATAGAGATGATAGAGAGATAGATGATAGATACATGATAAATAGATTCATAGATAGATAGATAGATAGATAGATAGATAGATAGATAGATAGATAGATGAATAAATAAATGAACAAACTTAGGAAATAATCCATTATGAGTCTGTTTTATTTAAGGAAAGTAAAGCTAATTCAACATTCAGAAATACAAATACAGCATAGACTATCAAATACGAGAAAAGAAACAATATTATCCATATTATCCATAGTTGTATAAAGATGTCTGATAAAATCTGATAGACATTCTGAATTTTTAAATGCATGAATAGAGTAAAAAAAATACACTATTAAATCTTTTACTTGATTAAAAATGGTCAGAACCCACGTTTAACATATGTGATAATAAGCATTTGTCTTATCCCCTGACAGGGACAGAGTCTTGGCAAGGCCTCTTGCTGTCAGCATTCTGACTTGCCCTTTGGCCGAAAGTGTATCCAAAGCATTGAGACAAGAAAAGGGGACACAGATAGACAATCTGGAAAGGAGGAGATAAAGGGTTGTTACTCAGACAGCAATGTGATTGCATACCTTAGAAGTTTATCTGACCCTCTCTTAGATGTGTCAACAGAAGCAGAGAAGTGGTTAAGCAACAGACATTAAAAATGAGTCATTTTTCCAAAGTGAAATAATGGTCAATTAGAGGACTTGACCAATGAGCACTGACAGACACAGGCTTGTTGATGCCACTAATGATGCTTCCTTCCACATAAGCCCTGTGGTATGCACATGGACCCCACCATATACCCGTATAGAGAATTAACCACAGCACTACTGCCCGCTTCTCCATTTGTCATAGCCCTGCCATGGTCATTTGAAAAGGTAGATTCGTGCAGAGCTCCCAACTTTCCTCTGGGAAACAAAGACTGAGAATTAAGGGGCTTTCCCAAGCTCAAGGTTCCTGGGGCTAGAACCTAGGTGTCATCCAGTCAGCACCCAAAGGTTAGGGAGCTCTTTGATCAGTCTTTCTCAGGGCCCAGAGCTCCAAGACCCACACTCATCTCCTTGGGGAAAGGTTCAAGTATGTGTAAAATGATTAACCTGCAAAGTCACACCAGAGCATCATCTCGCAACAGCTCATGCTTATAAGATCTCATGAAGGTCTCTATAACTACGGACATTTAGCAAAGGAATTGTGAGAATGAATGGAATCCCAGGAAGTACTTACAGGCTTTGTATAAGAGCATGAAACACACCCAAGTAGGGAGTGATGAGAGCTTCCTTCAAAGTGATCCACCTGTAAATAAATAAGGGATCCTCAACAAGTGGTTCCTGCCTTCTAATTAGCAAAACATTAAAGAGCTACTGGGATTGGTGGAAGATCCAAAATGGTGACTCTGAAAGAGAGAAACCTCCACAGGAACTTCTGCACTGACTCCAGGGGAACTTCCGGCACTGATCTTCTTCCAGGAAACAGTATGGGCAGAGATGAATTCTCAAGCCTGCCTTAGCATTGCAGAGCTTACTATGGCTGCAGAAATGTATGCACAGTCTCCACGTTCATAAGGAAGGAATGCAGTTAACAAAACTAATGGGTGAATTAATAGAAGAAAAAAAACCTGTGTAGCTCTTTAGAAAAATATGTGGCTTTTTTCATGGTATTGAAGTAATACACAACATGTGAAAAGAAGTGAAGGGGGTGGGTCATGTTATGTATAAAATAACTCTGCATAGACAGACATGGATGGCTCATCTACATCAGTAGTTCTCAACCTCCTAACACTGTAACCCTTTAATACAGCTCCTCATGTTGTGGTGACCCCCACCCATAAAATTATTTTTGTTGCTACTTCATAATTGCTATTTTGTTACTGTTATGAATCATACTGTAATATTTGATATTTCTAGTGGTCTTAGGTGATTACTATTAAAGGGTCATTTTACCCTAAAGGGGTCAAAACCCACAAGTTGAGAACCTCTGATTGCTAGCAGCTTCTTGTAGTCCATGGTCCAGAGAACCTCCAGGGAGAGGAAGGCAGAGGATGTAAGGATTGTGAAATGATGTGAAATGATGCTCAGGTCGTCAGCTCACTGTAGCTTGGATTATGCATGAGACCTACACATCAGAATGCCAGTCACTCTCCATTGTGTGCTTGCGGCCACTGGCTCAAAGTCCTTGTCCCAGTGGACGGCCACAGGACCCTGTGCCACATGTGGTCAACCCTGGCTGAACTCAGTAGGTTATAAAAACAATAAAAAGAAGAGGCTCTGAAGTCAGCAGGATGATGAAGTGGACAGCATGGCGGGGGGAGGGTTTCCAGGGAGGAGGTCGTGGGTAGATATACTCAAAATACAGTCTAACAAACATAAGAAATTTTCAAATAAAATATTTAAAAAAGTAAACTACATACATACTCCTCGTAGATGTATAAGTTCCATGAGGGAATATAAAACCACCAATGATGTCATTGAGTAGAATTTGTCTTATTCTTTTCTATTGCTTTTCTTTTGCTCCTTAACATTTCTAGAGTTGTTTTCTATTTTCGTACAGATCTACGCATGGCCTATGAGCTTCTAGAACCTTTTCCTAATCTCCAGGCAGCACGTGCTGAGCAGCAGTGGGCACAGGTGGAAACAGAAGGTGAGGAACATCTCTTAGCATCATCTGGGATTCTCTTGGTCTCCCAGCTCCCACTCCCCGAGAGGCGAGGCTGGCTCAGGCCCCAACGGTGACGGTGGTGGGGAGGTGTGCGAAGCCGGGCGAGCTGTGCCAGCTCTCGCTAATCCTCTGCAGTATGGTTCGCTGCTAATTTGTCATGGCACATATTTGCCTTATGTCTAATTAGCATCAAATTGCAAACTGCTATTTGCTAACAATTTGTTACATCAATCTGCTTGAAAAATCTATAGTTTAGAATTGGATTGCAACTTATCCTGTCTATCAAAATGCTGGTTCACACATACACAAAATAACTTCCCCTTCCCGCCAAAACCGTGGCAATGTTTGCGGTGGCACAAAAGGAGACGGGGGAAGGGGTGGTGGTGTTTTGTGTTTTGCCAAAAGGGAGAAGAATAACCATGAGGTGTCTCATTTGGAATGGTCTGGCTTCGCTTTCCCACGGCCCTGGAAGATGGATGCCTGAAAGGGGGCTTACACTCAGAGAAGACTCTGGGCCAATTCTTCCTCAAAACCTTTTTTGAGAAAGTCAAGACACACATACACACACACAAAAAAAAAACACTGGGGAGCTCACCCTCAGGTGCCAGAAATACTATTCTAAGGTCAAGTTGTACAAACAGCAATAGGGGATCTCTCGGACCTAGGCCTTGAAGTCAGTGCTGAGGTTTGCTGCTTCGCCAAACATCTGTCACCTTCATGAAATCTCACACGCATGAGCTACCCTATTTAACACCAGACACATCCAAAGAATCAGGGACCAGTAGTTTCCTCATTTACAGGGGTGGATCTGAGGCTGGGGAGGGGGAGGGCATTGCTTCAGGTCATGTGTTCAGCCAGTGACAGAGTAGGGATTAAATTCTAGCTAGTCATGTTGCATTGAGAAGTTCTAAATATCGACAATTGATGGCAGAAAGAACAACATTCATGAGAAATGTGTGAGATAAAATACTAATAAAATGAATGAATCCACACTGGCGGTAGTTTAGGTCGGAGGAGACTGGCTGGTTGGTTTCCCTGTGTCTGCATACATTATGCACAGAGGACACATGGGAATCCACAGATCCTCTTCTCTCAGAAGCCACCCCCATTATCATTGGAAATAAACTAAGATAGTCACATTGACAGGGGTTGGGGGCAGTTCCTGTGCTACTCAAGAGAACCCAACAGCAATACTGGAACCAAGAGATCCTTTTCCTTCCCTGTTTGTTATGCAGGAAGAAGAGCAGCTTCTAGTTGAGAAATGCTGGGGCTGAGCTACAGAGCCTAAGTGTGGAAGAGTGGCATCCTCCTCAGTCCAGTATGTCACTGGAGAAAATGACCCAATGGCTAAAACTCACAAGTGCCTGAGGTACAATAGGGCTGCCACAAGGTGTCCCTTGATTCGCTTTAAACTCTCAATGTCATTTTATTTCTGATTTCCTTGTTTGTTTGTTTGTTTGTTTGTTTGTTTTTTACAGTACTAGGGATCCAGCCTAGCACCTCAAACATGCAAGTGCTCTATCTCTGAGCTTCATCCTCAGTCTTAACACTTATAATAAAAATAATGACAGTGTCCATCCTTGAAGACGTCAGCCAGGTTCTAATCCAAGCTATTCCAGAGGCTGATGCAGGAGGGTCATAAGTTTCAGGTTGATCCTAGGCCATATAATGAAATTCTGTCTAAAAATGAAACACTTGATAAGTAGGCATTTGCATCTTCTTAGAATCCATGGAGTGGGGATGAAAGACTAGAAAAGGATCCCTGGTTGTTTCCACCTACACTCAAGTTTGCTGAGCTCAGGCATCTCAAGTACATTCCACCCTCTCCCTCTATGTAAAGTATTCTGGTTTCATTTTTGTTAGTGTGATAAAATGTCCTGACAAAAGCACCATAAAAAGGAAAGAGTTTATTTGGCTTACAGCCCCTAATTAAAGTCCATCATTTGAGGAAAGCAGGCAGAAACCCAGCCAGTTAGATCATCACCTCACATCTGCAATCAAAAACAAAGAAAAAGTCAACACCTCTTTCCTTGCTTGCTCTCAGCTGGCTTTCTTCTCTCTAATACTCTTCAGGACTCATTGCCTAGGGAATGGTGCTGCCCATTGTGGGCTGAGTCTTCCTATATTAAGTAACTGTCAAAACAGTCCCCCATAGACATGTCCACAACTAAACTAGTCTAGATAATTCCTCACTAAGATTACCTTCCTAGGTGGTGTTAAGCTGAAAAATCAAAGGCAACCATCAAAGATTTGACTTTAGGACCCCTAAGGTCAGTAGTATGAGGGTGCCCAAGTCTCTTATATGAAATATACATTCCTCATAATCTATTCCCATCTTTCTACATAATTAAATCATTTCTAAACTTATAACACATAATGCAGTGTACATGATATGTGAATCATCACTATACTGCATGGCTCATGGAATAATGACAAGAAAAGATGATAGACTTGTTAAGTATGGATGCAACTGATATAGTGTTTGCATCTATGCTTGACTGAATCAACAGATAATCCACCTGTGAATATAGAGGGCAACTGTGATTACCTGATAATTCAAGAGAGGACTATAGGGCAAAGTCTGGAGATAGCTCAGAACCACGAGAGTGGACAAACAGATAAAGCATGCTGTAGGAACAGATGCCTGAGCTGAGAAAGCATGTGGTATTTGTCACTCTGAGTCTGGCTAATCACAGCAATTTCATTGTGCCCATTTCCTAGCAAAGGGTATAGTTTACTCCATCTTTACAGACAACAAACAAATAAACAACAGCAACAAAAAAAAACATGCCGTGCCTTCCCTAATCCATTCTGTTGAGGGATATCTAGGCTGGTTCCACATCTTAGCTGTTGTGAAAAGGGAAGCCGTAAGTTCACATGTGCAAAACAAGAGAGGATAATGAGTAGGGAAAATAGCACACATTCTCTCTCTCATCTGTGGAACCTAAACACACATGTACGTGCACACACACACAAACACACACACACACACACACACACACACACACACACATGTGTAGTAGGGCTATTTGGAGAAAGGAAAAGAGCCAGTAAAGAGGGAGAGGAGGAAATGGATGCTGAAGGCTGAATATGGGCAAAGTACAATGATGTACTAATCTGAAAGTGTCATAAAGAAACGCTTAATTTTACGCATTTAGTAAATTAATTAAAAACAAAATGCTCAAGCCAAGACGTGGTCCAAAGAGAGAGTGCATCCTTCTGGATCAGAAGATCAACTGCAAAGGTTCAGAGGTGATGAGGCTGAAACGTCTTCAGAGACAGAGTCAGCCCCAGATCATGGCAAAACCCAAAGGTGAGCCCTATTTTCTGCTCCCTGTTGCTGTTTGCATAAGCCCTTCCAACAAACTGAGAGACGGTGTCTTCATCTGCTGAGGGCCTCTCTTTCTGCCATTACTAAAGGGTAAGGTAACTTATAGACAGTTCTCTACTGAGAAGGGAGATTCTGAGATGACTGGCACCGACATAGGAAACAGGTAAAGGAACTCATTTTCAGGATGATGCTTTTGCTTGATAAGATAGTAAATGTGTTTTACTCATGCAGAATTTTTAAAAATGCTAATAGCTACCTCTCTAATATATGATTACCTATTCTTGGACAAGAAGGACAAGAAGCTAACAGCGACCTCTGTAACGTATGGTTTCCTATCAACTTACAAGAAGGAGGCCAGACACTGCAAATAAATAAGCAAACAAACAAACAAATAAATGAATAAATCAATAAAATAAAAATCTGTAACTAGCACAGAGGTTTACTGAGGAAGGAAACACAAAAGGTGGCCAAGAAAAACAAGTACAACTGTGGTGGTTAAAATTAGCTATCACCTTGACAGGCTCTAGAATCACCCAGATTCATCTGGTAGAAACACCTAGGCATGGCTATGAGGGAGTTTCTAGACCCAGTTAATGGAGTGAGGCAGACCCAATATAAATGTGGACAGTGACATCCCTTGGGTTGAAAACTCAGGCTGAATTATAAGTAAGAAGTTGAGTACCACCAGCTTCTCTCTCTCTCTCTCTCTCTCTCTCTCTCTCTCTCTCTCTCTCTCTCTCTCTCTCTCTCTCTGCTTCTCGACTAAGTACAAGATGTGACCAGCTTCCTCACATGTTCCTGCTGCCATGAATCCCCTTTAATGATGCATTGAACCCTCAAACTGTGAGGCAAAATAACACCTTCTTTCTTTAACTCAATTTTATCAGGGATTTTTGACATAGAAAAGATAAAGTTACTAATAAACTAATGCAGAGAATTGATGCCAGAATGTTGGGCTGTTGCTGTGACAAGCGATTTTTAGGGGTTCAGAACTGGCTTTTAAAAAGAGTGTAGAAGACTTTGGAATTCTGGGATCGAAAATTCGTAGAACTCTGCAAGTGGAACTTAAGGAAACATTCTAGTGAAAGTTTGGGAGGCCAGAATGCTAAGAGAAATACAGTCTCTACTGTTGCAAGATTTTCCATGTCTAATCACATTAGGGCAGTAGGAGGCCTGTTATTGGACAGGGAAAATGGAGGCAGAACTAAGAGAAGAGGAGAGGGGAGCCTCTCTGGGTAGGAGGAGGAAGGAAGATGGCTGCTGACATGTACCTGTGTGGCATTTTCCAGCCACAAGTAGCTATGATTTCATTAGGTTAAAAATATTGGGATAAAGCTTTTATCATTATCAATTGGCTCTAAAATTATCGTATTGGCACTTGTAAATTGTGATATTATTGATACATAAATCTGATTGGTTAATTAAGCTTTAAGAGTCATGATTCTACCAAGTTACTGGGTATTGTGTTATGTGAGGTTGGTGGTTTTATTTGGTTATTGGAGTGTGGGATCACCAGTTACAGGGCATTGTGACAGAAAGAGAACTGGTGACTCATGGGACAAGTGAGCCAGATGCTGTGTAGGCATTGTGAAGATCTTGAGGTTTCAGAGGAGAAAAAGGACCTTACTAAGAACTGGTCCTGGGGCATTGTTACATACAGTCTGGCAACGTTTAATCCGATGAAACTGAACCCAACAGTAATGAATTAATTTGTTTGGTGGGAGAAATATGGGGGCATGTTCAGGCTGTGGCATGGTCACTGGTCATTGTTATCATCCAGGTCTACAGTGAGAGAGAAAGTAAAAATAGGAAAATGTGAAGTTCAGTGAGAAATGTACATGACTGGATTGAAAGTTACAAACGAGGTAGATGAAAATGAAGCTGTGATTGTCACAGAGAAGCTAGGACAGTCAGGAAGATGTCCTGAATCAGATCCCTCATGGTCTGTGCCAGGACAGTCAGAAAGATGTCCTGAGTCAGATCCCTTGTGGTCTGTGATAGAAAGATTCCCAAGTCAGAGCCCACCCATGGAATGTTCCAACGTATGAAAACACAAATTAATTTCAAAGAAGATAGCCTAAAGTATGAGGAGTACCCAACTCAAAAATGGCTACCTGAGGAAGTATTCCCTAGTGTCTGTCTCAAATGCTCCCATAAGTCACTGACACTGTGGTCCAGAATCTTGATATTCTAACAGAACTTGGCAATGTAGTCCACATGGTTCTGGTTTTGAAGACATAAAATAAGGAAGAGTGAGCGGGCCATGGAGGTTGCACAAAGGCTCCAGAAAGCTATTGAAGGTAGACAATGTATGGCGGGTATGGACTGCCTACAATAGGGCTCCAAGAGGGGACTGTGTGAAACTGAGTATAAAGCCCAAGAATCAACAGAGACCTTAGATGTTAGAGATGCCAAGACCACAAGACATCCACCAAGGAAAGCTGTGGGCATAGACTAGAATCCAGCCAAGAACAAGCCTACTCTACTGGCATCAGAGATGGAGAAGGAGGACTAACCAAACACTTTGGAACCCAGAAAACTCCATCATGAGTCCCAGATGCCGGACATGAAGCTGCAGGTCCTACTGGGTTTTTTTTTTTTTTTTTTTTTTTTGCCCTACTGGGTTTTCAGATTTCTTTTTATTGTATCATAGTTTCTTGACTTTCCCATCCTTCTTTGTGAGAGTAAGAATGCCTTATGGCCCTTTGCATGTGGACATTCACAGTTAATAAATTGTCTGAGTCCCCTAAAAGACTTGAAATTTGGACTTTTGTGTGTTGGAACTGCAAAAGACTGTAGGGCTTTTGAAGATAGACTGAGTGACTTTTATATTATGAAATAATCATTTAGCTATGGAACAAAGATTTTAAGGTTATGACTTAAGAGTGACATGTTTGAGTGTTAGGTTGACAAAAGGTATGATAGATATTGGGTGTCAACTTGACAAGATCTAGAACAATCTAAGAGAAAAAAAACTCCATAATTTTTTTTCACTTTGTTCACAAGCCTGTGAAAGAGTTGCTAGATTAGAGTAAGTTAGGGAAACCCACTCTAAATGAGGGTAGAACACTGACATGGACTGGAATCCCAGACTGAACAAAAGGAGGATGTGAATTCAGTAGTGGGGTCCAGATCTCTGTTTTCTGATTGGGAACACAATGTGACCATCTGCCTCATGCTCCCGCTGCCATGACACCACCTTCAGTGACAGACTACACCCTCCAACTATAAGCCAAACTAAACTCTTCCTGCCTTAAAATTCTTTGCTCAAGTATGTTTGTCATACTAATTATAAAGTTACTAACACCTCAATAATCACTTAGTCCACACAGACTTTCCCCTAGAGACCAATGTCAAGATCTTTATGTAAAGTCCAAATAATTCAGTTCACGTACAACTTTTCTGCTTAGTGTGGCTCTCACCCCTCATCAAAGCAACTTCTTTTTGCAGAAGGCAGGGATCACTACATCAGCCACAAATAGTTAAACATAGAGAACTGATTGTCCTCAGCCCCAGTATAACACATTATATACATACACGCACACAGCATGATATACATTGCAATCCCTACACCTAAGGTTCGGGGAACACTGAGAATGAAAGGGTATGAGAACCAGAAGACAGAATGTCTGCTGCAAGATAGCATCTTCTACGTATGACGTGAAAGCTGAACCCAGGATATTTCAACAATATGGTCAGCCAAACTGGTTACATTGTACCATTTAAGAATAATGAAAAAGAAAATGATATATACATGTTCAACAGAGAACATAATGATTTTTAAATATTTTCTAACTTTGTTAGTATCTTACTCAAGGTTTCTATTGTTGTGATAAATACTATGATCAAAGCAGCTTGGGGAGGAAAGGGTTTATTTATTTGGCTTATACTTCCATACCATAGTCCATCATTGAAGGAAGTCGGGGCAATAACTCAAACAGGGCAGAAACTGATGTAGAGGCTGTGGATGGTTGGCCTTTACTGGCTTGCTCAGCTTGGCTTTTTAAAACATATATATATACCAGAAACAGCAGCCCAAGACTGGCTCCACCCTCAATGGACTGGACTGGGTCCTCTTACATCAATCACTAAGAAAATATCCTACAGGTTTACCTACCTGTTTTATGGAGGCATCTTCTCACTTGAGGTTCAGATGACTACAGCTTGTGTCACGTTGACATAAAGCTAACCAACATCATTAGTAAAATCTACAGACACAGAACCCTCAAATGTGTGGCAACAATTAGAATCCCCCTAAGTTGGTGGCTTGGTAGATTTCCCTCTAGGCAGGAAAAGTCTATGCACACTGAAGAACTGTGCTTGGGGACTGCACTCAAGTCCACCCACTTAGTCACAGAAGCCCCCAGCATCCCCTCTCAGCATGGGAACACAAGCTCAGGTTCTAGGGGCAAACTCAGGGGACTTGATGCAATCAAAGATGTCAGCCAGATGAAGGACTGTCCAGAGACTAGGCATGGTGGTCTCCCTAGTACATCCGGAGTATTCTCTCACTTAATAGTCACTGTGCAATAGCCACAGCTACTCTCTAACCAGCAGCAAAGAGACGTCCCTCAACACAAGGCCATCGTGCACATCAGCCAAAGTCCAGACAATCTGTTTGGATCTCATTTAAGTAAAAAAAAAAAAATCAAAAAAGACCCATTTCTAAGAATCCAGAATCAATCCTTGATGGCTTCTCTTATGTGCCCTGCCATCTACTGACCCCAGAATGGGACAGAATGGAGGGCAGACTCTCTGGGTCTCCATGTTCTGCTTCTGTGTGAGTGAATGAAGACCCAAGGCTACAGAAGCTGAGTGGGTCTTTGCTACTAACTGGACTCTGGCAAGGAAGTGCGAAGCCATTGGAAGTTCCTCCGAGCATGGGAAAGCCCACCCAGCGTGTCTGCAGCCCCCTCCCCACTGCTGTACTGTTCCATGCTTGCACCTTCCTCATGCCTGCATGGAACACTTCAACCTTTTCAGGAACTCCAAGGCCTCCCTAGGACCCATGTACATCCTCTGTCAAAATGTCGAGCTGCTAACTATAAACTTGATTCTGATGTCTTGATTTTCGGGAATAATTACTCCGCACCTAAAATGTTAGCCTACTTACTGCTTGTGCAAAAAGATGACAATGAAATCGATGTTGCACAATTCCCGGATGTCCATCAAAGCCTTTCGCAATGTTAATGGATCTTTGGACGGAAGGAGGTGTGAGTGGGTGCCTGGCTCCAGTAAGGAAACGTTCTTTCTCTCCTTGGCTTGCTGCACCCTGGCTGTCCAACATCTCTATTCTAACAAGTTGGTCCGAGGGTCTGGAGAGATCACTCAGTATTTAAGAACAGTTGGTCACTCTTGCAGAGTCTGCACTCATTTCCCAGCACCCACAGGGTGGCTCACAACCATCTGTAACTCTACTTCCAGGGGATCCAGTACCCGTTCAGGACTTTATATGCACCAGGCACATATATGGTACCCAGATATGCATACAGACAAAAATACCTTTACTCATCAAAATAGAAGATTATAAAAGAAAGTTTTAAAATAAATAAAAGAAAAAGTGGACTCGGTTGGCTAGGCAAGGGAATGCAGAAATGGAGAGAGGAAGGACAGACTAACAAGTGTGAACAGTCACAAACAGCAAAGGAGATGCACTTAAAGGAACAGATGGCACCAAACCTACCACCCAGAGGTAAGAAGAGACAGAGAAGGAGAGCAGTTTTCCCAGGGTTGCACAGCAAATGAAGAGTGAGGTTAAAACTAGATCTCATAATAGGCATTGTAGGTCCTGGTCTAAAACTGTACACTGCTCTCCGCTGGTTTTGAGCTTGAACAGTTTGAGCATTCCTCCCTGGAGCACAGTGTAGCTCTTTGGTCAGGAAAACAGGCTAAATAAACTGTCACCCACATGAAGCAAATACAAGTGCCAAGAAGGTCTCCTTGACTCAAAGAAGTCTGGGGAAGGTGTCTTGGATATTTAACTGCAGGGAGTCATAGCATGTGCTGGCAAACATTGGGTTCTTAGAATTATCATTAGGATTGACTTTGATTATGCATGCGAAGTATGTGAAATGTCCACCTATAAGTTGCTTGGGTGGGTAGAAAGGTTCATTGTACCGATGGGGAATTGGCTTTGACAAGCACAGCCTTAAACATATCCTCTTTAGGTCATGCTGGCAGCAGACCTATGCACCCCAGCACTCAAGAGCTGAGGCAGGAGGATTGTTAGCTACAACCCTATGTAGCTCTGAGCTACAGAGCAAGGCCTGTCAAGGAAAATCAAACATGTTAGTTGCTTTTCTGTTACTGTGATGGAACACCATGACCAAAAGCAACTCAGGGAAGAAACAGTTTATTTGGGCTTATGGTTCCAGAAAGATAAGAGTCCTTTGTGGCAGGAAAGCATGGCAACAACTGGTGGGTACAGTAGTAGAAAAGGGAGGCTCAGAGCTCATATCTTGAACTACAGGCATTAGGCAGGGAGAGCAAACTAGAGAGAGAGTGGACTTCTTATACTCAAAGCCTGCACACAATGTTACTCTCCCCCTCAAGAATGCTATATCTCCTAAACTTCCCCAAACAGCATAACCAAACTGTGGGCCAAGGAGTCGAATACCTAAGCCTATGGGAAATGTTCACATTCAAACCAATACAAAGCCAAACCTGTTTACCAGCATCGCTGTGGATGTTGAAGGCTACAGAGAGGTGGGTCCTGCAAGAACAGGCATGGGAAACGTTCTGCAGATTAAACCAAAGGAGGGTAAGAAACAAAGTAAAAAATGAGGAGATCGCTCTTTGCTGTGTCCTCCAGAGCCACCATGTAGGCCAGCACTCTTCAGTGTCTCCCAGGTCAGCACAGATATGAAGTGTGGTGGGATAAATGGAAGCAGTGGGGAGGGCACAGATAGAGTCTCGAGATACAAACTAATGCCTGTGGCTGACATACACTTGTTCTATTTAGTCTATGCTGACACCATTCTGATGGGGTATCAAGGAAAGAGCAAGATAGAAGATGTGAGCAAAGGGCCAATGGGGAGGGACCAGCACACCAGCACCTGTCAATCCAAGTCATCCTATGGTGTGGCTACAGCGGTGTGCCTCTCGGCATAGATCTGTGAAAATGGCCTGTGGCATCTGATTTCTCAGCCCATACACAGAGGCCAGCCTTTGGGAAGGTGGCTACGAGAGCTGTGGAGGACCTGGGCTGCTTTCTTTTATGTCTTCTGTCCCAGACACATCTCTTCTTGGCCGCATGGGTAGCTTCTTTTCCAGGACCTACCCCTTACATCCACTTTAACCGTAACCCTGGATATTTTCTCCTCCCCATCTCTTTTGTACTTCCTCCAACTTATGTGTGGGTTCTGGACTAAAATCATATTCTCTTCTACCCTCTATGCTCAGCAGAAAATTTGATGGAGTATAGAATTCTGTCTCTAAGAGGTAACCATTAAACTGAGCATAGTGGTACACACCTGCAAACTCTGCCAATGCAGAGGGCTTTCACAGGAAGATTACAAGTTGCAGAGGGTAGAGGGCAGCCTGGGTAATACAGAAAAAGGAAGGAATAATTAAAGAGAGAGGTAAGGAAGGGAGGGAGAGAAAGGAAGGGGGAGTGAATGGCAGAGTGAGAAGAAGAGGAAGGAAGAGAGGAAGAGGTGGGAGAGAGAGAGAGAGAGAGAGAGAGACTTTAGCGGCTCTCATGGCAGAAGTGATGTCCAGGCATCCATCACCTCTACATGATGAAGGAACTCTGTCCCCTTACCTATGACCAGCAGCAATGATTTTTTCGACTATTCTACAGGAGTCAAAAACCCAACAAAGCGCATCGCGGGTGCTGTTAAGGGAGCACACTGCTCGTGTCTGTGACCACTGTATGCAAAGCTTGGCATTAGTCACAGCCAGGCCGGCTGTGACAGGCCTGAAGTGAGGGAGATTAATGCGAGGCTGGGGTACTTTATTATTGTCATTCTGTTCTTTTAGACTCTGCCTCTGACTTTCAATTTTGCTCCAGAATTAATTGTCTGCTCCCTGCAGTATGACTGATGGGGAAGGATACGCATAGCCCAGGCACCTGGCTCTGGCCTTGACAGTCTCGGCCTGGTGCGGGATGTATTGTGTGTGGGGACAGATGGGTATCCTTCAAAGAAATCAGCCGTGCCACACCTGACTTCAATCAGATGTGACCAGAGATTATCCTTTGCTCAGAGCCATTTAGGCTTGTAGGGTTCCCTGAAACATGTCCCCCGCCTATTAAGAACTCATTCTGGTACCTAAAGCTCAGCTGGATGGTGAAGTCCTTCCTGACCCTTTGGAGCTCCGGTGGTCTTCCTCTCTTTCTGCACAGTAAATTGCTAGCTGTGCCATTGATCTTGCTCTATACTGTGTACTCGCTATACACTAATCTAATCCCCTCCGGTCTCACCACCACTCTCTCCTGCCTCATCTTTCTCCACCTCAAAAACAACCAGTATGCAGTTAGACTAGAAATGCCAACACCCGCCCCCAAGAAGCTTCCAACAAAATGAGATGTTTTCTGCTATAGAAGTTGAAAAGCAGAGCCCCATCCATTAAATACATAAATGAATGTAGGGGTATGTGAAGGCCGCGGTAACAGATAAACAAACAAACGGGTTTCCTGAGAAGAACGAAACACGGACAGCATGGGTTTGCTTTTACAGATAAATAAATATCCTTCTCGGTCATTTTTCAAACATTTCAATGCAGATACTCCCTGGGCCACACTTGGTCCTACTACAAATATGTCTAGGAAACTGTAGTGTTATTCCTTTTTTTTCTTTCCATTTTTATATATGGCATCTCCCTTTAAGTATTTTAAGAAGCTTAGCTTGGGGATAGGCTCTTCTGATATAGCACTAAGGTGCTGGGGTATGGCTTACAAACAAACCACTTGTCTAGAATCATCTACTGAGAGGCTGAGCATGCCTACACAGTAGAGCCTCTGCCTAGAATCCCCCAGGAAGGGGCTGTAGGCATGGCTCAGTGGTAGAGTGCCTAGAATCTCCCAGTGAGGGGCTGGGGGCGTGGCTCAGTGGTAGAGCCCCTGCCTAGAATCCTCCAGGGAGGGGCTGGAGGCATGGCTCAGTGGTAGAGCCCCTGCCTAGAATCCCCCAGTGAGGGGCTGGGGGCGTGGCTCAGTGGTAGAGCCCCTGCCTAGGATCCCCCAGTGAGGGGCTGGGGGTGTGACTCAGTGGTAGAGCCCTGCCTAGAATCCCCCAGTGAGGGGCTGGGGGGCGTGGCTCAGTGGTAGAGCCCCTGCCTAGAATCCCCCAGTGAGGGGCTGGGGGCGTGGCTCAGTGGTAGAGCCCCTGCCTAGGATCCCCCAGTGAGGGACTGGGGGCGTGACTCAGTGGTAGAGCCCCTGCCTAGAATCCCCCAGTGAGGGACTGGGGGCGTGGCTCAGCGGTAGAGCCCCTGCCTAGAATCCCCCAGTGAGGGGCTGGGGGCGTGGCTCAGTGGTAGAGCCCCTGCCTAGAATCCCCCAGTGAGGGGCTAGGGGCATGGCTCACTGGTAGAGCCCCTGCCTAGAATCCATCCCTAATAGTGCAAAAAGAATAAAACCTTCCACAACTTAGTGGAGAACAAATCTCAGAGGTGCAGACGGGCAGTGGTTCCCACCGACTTTACCTCAAGGCCTGGAAGTCACACTGTCAGCACTTAAGAGACAGAGGTCTCCTAACCTTGCCCAACCCAGTTCCACTGAAGTCAAGGACAGATATCTGAGTTCCTTCCACCTTGAGGCTGGACAAACTGAGACTTGAGAAGCAAAGATTCTGAGTCTTATAGTCTCTCTGCTCCCTTAATGATTCCTTAATAAATTCCCATTTATTGCTGAGAACCCCATATTGTCTTATTCTCTACACAATGACCAGTCCCGGGTCTCTGTGCTCCTGGACATTCACTGCAAAATGAAGCTTCTCTGGTGAGAACGGTTAAATGAACTCATCTGTGGGTATAACAGTTGGTCATTGCACATCAGTTTAATACTATAGCTATGAAGTAGACTAGTAACAGGAGGTTTCTCCTGGGGCCTATGAGACCAATCTAGATGCAGGTTCTCAGCCCTGATAACATGCCAGGTGTGAGAGTGTGTGGGCAGTGCAAATTGGAATTGAGGAGTCTAAAAAAAATAATAAGAGGACACAAAATTGGGTGAGTAGAGAAGGGGAAGGGATCTGAGGGGTCACGGGTGGAGGTAAATATGAAGAAATCGATTGTATAAAATTCTCAAAGAACTATTTTTTTTAAAGTTACAAACTTCATAGAGTATCCTGTTGTATCACTAAGTAACCACTGGAGGAGGAGGAGGAGGAGGAGAGGAGAGAAGGAGGAGGAGGAGGAAGAGGAAGAAGAAGAAAAGAAGAAGAAGAAGAAGAAGAAGAAGAAGAAGAAGAAGAAGAAGAAGAAGAAGATGAAGTGGAATTATTTAATGGGTCAGGGGCCCAGAGAGATGGTTTAGCAGTTAAGAGCACTTCTGCTATTCCAGAGGACCTGTGTTCAGTTCCCAGCACCCATGTGGTGATCACAATCACCTATAACTCCAGTTCCAGAAGATCTGACATCTTCTTCTGGCCTCTGCAGGCAGCAGGCACCCACTGTGGTACACAAACATCCATGCAGGCAAAACACACAATATTTACTTTTTAATTTAAATAAATTTTAAAATATTTTAAATAATAAAAAAATGCTTATTTTTGTTTGGGGGGGGAACAAAAAAAGAATGGTGTTAAATGTGGTCAAAGCCCACAGTGCATTTGAATTCAGATGCCTTTAGGCCATTCATTACTCAGCACCATGAATAGACACTAATATAATTTTTTAAATAAATAGCAAGGGGGAAAATTCAACCAATAGCAGGAAAGACAGGTACTGCTGGGGTGAGAACCGTTTAAAGGCCAGTTTCCTGCTGTAGTTTCGGAGTGTCCTTCTAAATACACTGCCTGACTGCAATCCGCCATAAATTACTCGCTTTAACTCACCGGGTACTCTCCTACGATTACAGTATTATGTTAAAGGGTACGGAAATATATAATACACTCGACTGTCTCTATAGGTGATACCAAAGGGGAAATTACCACCACTCAGTGAGGAGAACCCAACCTCATTACATTAATGATTTACCACGGTGGGAAAATGTGAAAGTAACTAGTTGCTCTTACGAAAAGAAGTAACTCCTGCAGCTTGTTGGAAGAGCCTTGGGGGAGGGGCTTGCGCTCCGCCACATTCTACCTTCCAGTCCCGGTTGCCACCTCCAGGACTTAAAAGAGAAGGTGTGCTGCAGACGCTGTGATATCCTTCAAACTTGACATTAAGTATTCAAATGTTACTTAAGCAAAGTGTGAGCAATTAAATTAATCAATCTTGCCAGCCATGTACAGAGCAGATGTTCAATAAATCCTCTTTGCTTACAGTGAGGTGGGGGGGAAAGAGTCCACTTCCAACTGTCCTTCAGCGGTGACACCGCTCAGGCGTCCTGCGCCGGCCTCCTGGGCCACCATCAGCTTCTTCTGCTGTGCGTTCCTTTATTATAAATAACAAGAGACCACCTGGCCTACCTGTGCTACTTGGGAGCCTCGAGTTTAATGATCCTTCCTACGCAGGGCATCGCTCTCTCCTGATCGCCATAATGGGGCTGATGGGAAAATGATGGCTGGCAGTGACAGATGACTCCAGGCCACCCTGTGCTGCTGACAAGCAGTGAATATGGGCTAGTGTTGCAGAAAGGTCAGGGTGAATGCGTTTGCTTGACTTTCAAAGTTTCTCCAGAAAAACAAGGCAGCCAGACCCAACTACCCAGATCTCCCAGAGCTGTGCCCGGGCTGGCTATAGGCTCTGGTTCAGGGAAAGAGAGCCCTGTGGGTGTACCTCGAGGCTTAGATAAGAAAAATGAGACCCAGATAGCTGGGGACCTTTCTGTCTTTAAGAGAATAGTTCCTTATGAATACCTTCACCTTGGGGTGCCAGGACACAGAGGGTGCCACTCAGTGAATAGTCCTCCCCCCTCCAAGATAATCTCAGAGAGCCTCTGTCTCCTTATCCCATCCATCCCTAAGCCTGGGGGCAATCTTATTTTGCCAATACTGTGTGGCAAGGCTGCTGATCTGCTGCTGAAAAGAATAATAGATTCCACAAATATACCAGGCTGCCAATCACGGCAGGATGTGGCCCATCCATGGTGATGTCTCTAAATCTAGAGCCACGAATAAAAAATACTAGGGAATACTTACCATACCCCAACCCCGACTCTATTATTCTGACTGTCCCCCACTGCAACCCACAATGCCACTGACATTCAGAAGTGGCAGTCCCCCTTCCCGCCCTGCAGATATATAACTTCAACCTTTTGAGGTCTGCCTTTCCATATATGGACTTTATCCACATTTTAATGAGGCTTTAAAACCTCCCAGATTAAGCTGGTATTTTATGTAGAACTGCCTGCATTTTATGATATCCTGACATGTTGTACAACATTTGGTGGCTATATTGATCCTTATAAATTCAGCATCTATATATATTCATGAAAAGTACCTTTTCTCCCCACTCGGGCCACAAGATGAGCCTCACACACATTTTTCGTGAGTGGAGACAATAAAACTGCAATTGTCACGGTTTTGAGCCTACACAGTGTTTCAGTATTTTCAAATTAAACCCCCGTTGCCATCTGTTTGCAGGCTCCACCACCAGGAAATGGCAGTGTCTTTCCAGGTATCTGAGGTTGTCTGCTCCTGTTTCTCCTTCAAGTAGGCTTGTTATAAACCCAAAGGGCTGCTGAGAGCTTCCTCCCAGCCTCCCACATGGGACACTGTACGTCTTCATGCCTGCACTTTGGCACGACCACCGAGAACAGCCTCCTGGCTTTCTTTGCACCACTATGGCTTTTAATCCAAAATAAATGATCACATAGAGGGAGGGGTAAAAAATATTATCACCTTGGTAAGTATCAGAAGTAATCATAAAGAAAAAAAAAGGAAAGAGAGAAAGAAGAAGAAGAAGAAGGAGACTATGGGCAAATTCATCTTCAGCTGCTACAATCAATCTCTCCTGTATAGAAATACACAATAACTTGGCGGGAAGGAGCCAAGATTTATGACTTAGAAACATCCACACTGACCAGCATATACCTAGTTTCTTGGCACCCTCCCTACCCGAATGGCTCTCTCTAACAGTTACAATGATAAACTGTCTCTCCCTACTGTTTTACAAGTACATTAGCTTTATTTAATGAGATCTCAGAGTAATTTAACAGATGTACATAGCGCATACAGCAGGAAACTCTGACTACTTGGGTGCTCTTGCCAAGGTATTCTAGGACAGCTCATCTGAGGTGTGGCTTCCCATCCTTTGTGCAAGCATTATTTAAATTTTTGGAAGGCTTTTAGAGATGATGTTAATAGAAATACGATGTGATAATCAAAAGGGGCTAGGCCGCCAGCGTGCACACTTGCCTCGGCCTGTGAAAAGCCAGGGTGAACAGGCCTTCTAACGTCGTTTATGATATTGAGTTGTCAGAACGAATGTCACTGTCAGAAATGAATCCATTTGTAAGACATTAAAATAATAATAATAATAATAATAATAAAGACTTCCCAGCCAGAAGGAGGACATGAGAGCCAAGAAGAGGCAAGGGAGAGAGAGAGTAGGGTGAGCTACCCTGAGAAGGAGGTGTTGTCCAGACAGTGTCCCAGTTTGAGGGGCTAGGGGAGAGGCCCTCACCCTGTCACCCTCCATAATGCCTGCCTGGTACACTCAGGCTATGAATACCCCTTCCTACCAGCGACTTCTCTACCCTGACATACTTCCTAACACTTGGTTCTGGGGACAATGATGGTGAAATGACAAGGGCCCTCACTGTTTAAAAATTGGTTTAATAAACTGCCAATTAATAAGTGAGAAAAAGAAGCCCCAGGAAATTACCTGGTTGTGTTTAAAATAAAATTAAAGAACGAAAGGAGACATATGTTTTTTTCTCCATTTCTCCAAAGGAGATTTCCCCCCCACCCCCCACCCCGACACACACAGGGCTGTACTGTTGAGAATAGCACTCTCTTCAAAAAGACAGAAATCTAGCCTGTTTGCATCAGCCATAATACAAACCACCCTGTTTAAAAGTTAAATGTTCTCAGAGGTTCAGTAAATGATTTCAAAGAAACACTTCAATAAGTAAATAACCAACAAACAAATAAATAAATAAATAAATAAATAAATAAATAAATAAATAAGTAGCAATGGGAAACAAACCAGATATGACAACAGTTCTAATTGTGGTTGTGACTTTGGGAGGTTTGTTTTTTGTTTTTCTTGAAAACATGTTGATTTGTTTTAAATCCTTTAAATGGTTCACAGTGGACTTTAAAAAAACAAAAAGTGATACTTAAAATTCTGCCAAATAAATGAATTAATAAACATAAGCAAAAACCATCCAGGTGTGGTGGCAAACACCTGTCACCCCAAGATTCAGGATACTGGATCAAGGAGATCATGGGTTCCGGAACAGCCAGAGATACACAGCAAGACCCTGTCTCACAAAAGAAACCCCTGGAAGCGTAGTGTGCCTCTATCCTCTGGGGCTGTCTATCCCTCACGGACAGAGCATCTCTCAGAGCTTCATGCTTCGGAGCTGATGGCTAAGAATTCAAAATCCAACTGTGTGTGAGGCTTTTCAAATCTCATCCCATGCTGCAAAACACTTACCATTTTACAGGGTGCCTATTGCTCCTTGCAAATGGCTTCCAGATCCCAGTGTGGTCTTTTAAAAAAGAACAGTCACCTTACAAGGGAGCTTAAAAACTCCACCAATAGAAGGAGAGGTCAAGAGAGGGGACCCCTGTGGAAGCAACATCAAGGCCCCTGACTTAGGGAGAGAGAAGATCCAAAAGAGAGGAACCAAATGCAAAGGCATAGAACACCGCCCATGGGGCAAGAACACAGCGCACTGCAGGAATTTCACTCCTTCAGGCCTATGCATCAAGGCCTATTTGTTTAACAAGCTTGGCACTAGTGAGATGTATAGAACGCGTCAGACACTGGGTCCCCGACTCGTGGTGGGGAGAGATAGCATCGCTGAGTCTGACCACTCACTTCGTCTTCCAGCCGCCTTCTCTATCTGTGGGTTCTTTGGGGAATAATAAATGGGAGGGCAGAAGAAACAAGGAGCCAAATAATGAAAACACACACACACACATACACACACACAAAGAAAAATTACAATGTTAGGAAGCAAAGCGGAGCCAGATTTACTGACCAATCAACAGAAAGTTACTATGGAAGAAACTTTCTACTGAGCGGAATGATCTTAAATAATAAGGAGTCCTGGGAAAATTTACAGCAGTTTTAAGATATGCAAATTGAATGCAAGGTATAGACATAAGGGTAATTAATTGTAAATCTAAGAATAATGTTTCTTTGTCAGGCTGTCTCTGTGTTGTGGGCTACATTCCAATGTGCCTTAAGTTGGAATACTTTTTTAAAAGGCCGGTCTAATTATAAGATGTTGGGAATTTCAAAATACTGGTTATTCTTATTTAATTTCGCTGCCGAAACATTTAATAACAGCATCTACCATTGGCATAGAGATATTTTAAGCTTTCGGGACTAAAGCATTTGTCCCTAACTTGTGGCCAACCAGGATTGGTGTGGGGAGTCAGAAGTCAAGGTCCAGTGAGGTGCTGGATGCCTTTGGAGGGAGGCCTAGTTGGTCAGTGTTTATCTGATTTCTCTTGCATCTCGTGACACAGGTTCCAGGCCTCTTAGTGATATCCTTCTGGTGCTGGTGTGTCGTAACTGACACCTTCTGTACAGCTTTCTTCTTCAACCTACAGGAAAACCTCAGAGATTCTGATGGTGAAGGCATCAGGCAACACTCTTGATAAATTCTCAGCCTCACTGTGAGGCAGAAGTGTCGGGGGGAAAGCTTCATACCAGAGGAGTCAGAGGCACAGCTCTGGACAACGGGGACTTGGGGAAGGAAGGCATGCTGGAAGCTGGAGCAGGAAGAGGCCTGAAGAAGGAGGGACATCTGGTCAGTCCTCTGCGGGCCTCAAGGGTCCACCTCAGGGACAGAGCATTGAATGTTTCATCCTCAGCAACTCAGAGCAAATGGATGGTCTGGGATCCCACCTGTACTTCTCAAGAACTTGGCAACCATGGCAGAAATGGATGCCGAGGGACTGAAGATGGGGGGCAAGATGGAGAAGACCGACAGAACAGCAGAAAAGCTGAGGCCTCCCCCTCAGATTGAAAGCGGTAAATGTATCTCTCTTCTGGGCTCTGTAGCTGGTTGTGTGTGTCTCTTGCTGCTGCAATATCCAGATGATGCTCCTCCCCCTCCTCCCATCTCAAAAAAAAAAAAAAAAAACCCAAAGTGTGGATGGTGCCCAAGCTCCTACTTCCTTTTCCTCATTCTCTCTCACTCAGCCTGGGATCCCATTCCATCCCAGGGTATCACAGGGCACCATGGGGTATCACATTTCAGGTCTGTGCTGGTTCCTCTTCCATCCATCGGAAGGAATCTCCAAACAGACCTGTTGAATATATTTTAGGACAGAAGGATGTTTCTAATTTAGCACATCCCAAACATGGCCTCCCACCAAAGGCTTGAAGTCATAAGCTGGTCTCACTTCTCCAGTCACCGTATCTATGTAGATCACCTCCCTCACTTCCCTGTATCATAATCTCATAACTTAGCGAATTCCTATGTGATTTGATGGTCCTCTCATTCTATCTCCTGGGTGATCCACTAAACCAGATGCTGGAGTAGGGCCGAGAGGGCACGGGACACCTTTGTTGTACCTCCTGCTCAGCCTGACACCTCTGGCCTTTGTAAAATTAAGCGTGGTACTCAATAGGCACCCTGGTACAGGAAGTGACTTGGTCACCAGCTCCCAAAGTGAATGTGGTCCTGGCCTTACAGCAACCTCTCGGTGAGAGACATTCTGCGCTGACATCACGAAACTATGTACAAGTACTATATCCTGGTTTTTATGGCTTTGCTATGACCCTGGGACCCAGCCTCCTGGACCTACACTTGCGGCATTATTTGGGAAGGTTCTGGAAAGTTTAGGAGGTGGGACTTTTCTAGAGAAAGTGAGTCACTGGGGTACCCTGTCCCTAGCCCCTTTCTGTGTCACATTCTATTTCTGGTCTCTCCTGTGAGCTCCAGCCACCATGACTCTTTGTCCAAATGAATGAGACCCAGTGACCATGTGCTGAGCCATCTGAAACTGTGAGCACAGACAAATGCTTCTTCCTTGACATTGGTTGTGTCACATAGTTCTGTCACGGTGATGAAAAGCTGTCAGATGCAGTGACATATTGTTTCCGTCTCTGAGCACCTATCTCCCCAAGAAAGCAAAGCGGGGCTGACACAGGGCAAAGGTCAAAAAGCAGGGCAACCAGAGAAGCCAGGAGAACTGAGCCTGGAACGGAACCACGGCAACTCTTTGCTCACTGTGCCATGACCGTCCGAGGCGGGGTGGGGGGTGGGGGGACAGGATTCGACTGCTGAGCTCAGCTACCATGTAGAGCCCTGGAAAGCATCTGAGCCTCAGGACAAAGCAGCCAGGGATTCCCCAACTCCACTACTTGGCACGGTGTGGGAATCCCACATTGGCCCGCTGAAGCCCCCTTTTTTGTTGAGGAGATTTAGCAAAATACTGGCAACGTCTGGAGCGCTCGAGGGTTAGAGAGGGTTTAGGAAGCCCCTGGGCCCTGGGACTTACATCTGGATGGAAGAGTGAGACTTGGCTAGAGTCAGGGCTGAGTGTCTCAGCAGCATATCCTTCCATAGTCTGGAAGGCAGTCCTGGCCTCTGGCTCAGCTAGAAAATTCTGTCCCTCGTCCTTCCTGACAATATTTTGGATCCAACAAAATCTGTCAATGTTGTTGTTTCCTGAGTATGTTTTGAGTCAGCATCACATCAGGCCCTCATTTTAGTCCAAGCCAAACCAGGGGTTTCAGCGGTTTCCTGAAGCTCTCAAGTGTTTTATCCCCTAAGAATGGCTTCTAAAGCCCTATACACACATGCACACACAATACACAGGTATCACATACATGACACACACACCATACACCGATCATACACACATCACACCGCACACACAGATATCACATACACACAGACATCACACACATATTACACACACATCACACACAAAGAAAAAGTCAGAAAAATTACCAGAGATAGAATATTTATAGTGTATATATTTGTCAACGAACTTAATTCCATAATATATAAAGAATGCCTAAAAATAAGCAACAAAATCCCAAACAACTGAAGATATAAAATGTGCAAAATACTTGAATGGACACCACCACACACATATACATAAACATATATGAATAGACAGCACATCCTAGAAAAATATTCTACATCATTGGCCATTGGGAAAATGCAAATTAAAACCATGCTAGGTGCCATTTCCTGCATGATGTGATAGGTAAAACAGAAAAGACAGTCCTAAGTGCAGACAAAGATATAGAAATGGTAGAGTCCACTTTTGCTACTGGTGAAATGAGAAATGAAAATCTACCTTAGAAAACTATTATAAAGTTAAATAAGTACTTGCTGTTAGGCCCTGCAAGTTTACCCTGGTGAGAGAAGGAAGAGAAAAGGGGAGAGAAAGAAATGGGGTTGGGGAGGAAGAGAAAGAAGAGAAGAAAGATGCAGAGAAAAAGGTGAGTAAAGCTTTATTTACAGAGACTTTGTGCACACAAGTATTCATAACAGCATCATTCCCACAACCACAAGCTGAACAGAGCCAGTTCCACCAACTCTCCAGTTGCATCCTAATGAAAAATACACACCAACCATAAATTACGATGGAAAAGCACACATACGTGGACCATCACAGGCAAATAAACACCCAGAAAACAGACACACAAGTGGGGCACCCAGACACTGGTGCCTTCCTGCTTGTGCCATGACAGGCCAAAGTCATCCTGAAGCCAAGCACAAATCCCTGTTTCCTTCTGCCAGGGCTCTAGAGATTGGCTTAGGCTGGCCATGAGTGAAATGGGGCCCTTGTCTCTGTTTGGAGAGGCTAGAGACATGAAGGTGCATGTTTGTCAAAACCCATCCAATCACTCTTAAAATTTGTGAAGTTCTCGATTTGTTCTTCAGCCCAGTGAGCAGCTATGAAAGGAAAATGAGGAGGACAAAAGAAGTGGAGAAGAAAAAGAAAGAGGGGAGGAGAAGGGAGGGGAGGGGAGGGAAAAGAGGTAGGAATAGAAGGAGGGGAAAAGAGAATGGGGGAACTCACCTCTATAATGGGTACAGTCAGGTGCACATACCCATTAAGACCGTTAGAAGTCAAAGACGAAATAGAACCATAGAGATATGAATGTAGACTCAAAAGTCTGATACAACTGTAAGAGTCAGTCATTATTATCCTCTGGGTATATGGGTAGACATGCCAGATTTTAAAAGGGGTTGGGGTGAGGAGGGAACAGGAAAGATAGAATATGAATCAAGGAGAAGACTACACAGGCGATGAAATAAAGGCAGAGAGATGAGAAAGATGAGCCCAAATTACAGTCCTCTGAAGTCCCGAAGCTTGCCCAGGCGTTGCCCACGGCTTGCTGAGTGTAATTTGGACTCCGTTATTTAAAGGGCTGTGGGATAATACAGTGGGAAGACAGGTCTGCGCTGTAATTCATACAATTTATCACACAGGGAAGAGCCACTAATCTTTTAGAAAACAAGGTATTCACAGTTATTTAAGGCTAATACTTATGCGTCACCACACATTGTGAGCACGGTCCCATCTCCAACTTTGCACGGCTGGGATCTGGGAAGGTCTTTAGCAGTGAAGGTCCATATTTTAAGCCCCTCCTAGAAGCCGCAACCCAATAATCTGAACCAGTTCTGTTATTCACGACATCTCTACACTAGATATATTCTCACAAAACACTAATTAAAAGAGCAGATTTTCTTAAGGTCGCGGGGGGGGGGAGGGATGCTAAGTTGGGCTGAGAGAACACAGTTGTGTGTGAATTCTCCACAAGTCAGAGTGCAGTGCCGTCTTGCGGAGTCCCA
Source organism: Tokudaia tokunoshimensis (assembly GCA_036184795.1). NCBI lineage: Eukaryota > Metazoa > Chordata > Mammalia > Rodentia > Muridae > Tokudaia > Tokudaia tokunoshimensis. The sequence continues at coordinate 5,855,041 of BTHU01000001.1, forward strand.
ATCAATTATTCAAACTCAGAACCTTCCAGGCATGCATAAAGATAAACCTGGTAGTGTCCAGCTGGCCCAGTGAGTGAGGCTACTTCCTCTTCGGTGCTCACAGACCACACCGACATCCAGCAAGGTCTGTAACCCTGCCCATCCCAGGAAGCATGAAGGGACCTTGTTTTCAACTGACCAAAATATGACAGTCCAGGTACAGTTCTCCAGTCTTTGTCAAGGCTACCTTGAGGCCCCTGTGGAAGACCCTTCTATGTGCTCAGTCCTTTTCTATACTACCCCTCCCTCTCCAGGGTACCAGACTCATCTTGCTTCATCCCCAGTTCGTAATGTTGCCTCTTGGTATTTAATCAACATCTCTACCTGTTAAGCCACAGCATCCTAAGCTTTGCTACCTAACTTCCTTAACCCTGAGTTCTCAGGACAGAGTCTCTACTGATCATGCAGACTTCATAATCCATGTCCATCTATCTCTTCCTGAGTAACACCTCCGAGAGTCAATAAGTTTGTGTTGGAGCAGGACAATGGAGAGAACAAACAGTCCAGTAGCAGGGCTTGACAATCCACTCTAGACCAGAGATTCTTGTGGTATTGACAAAACCATGGGCCTCTCCAGGCCAGGCAAGCTACCACTAAGCCATTCCCCAAGGTCCTCGCTGGGGGATTCTAGGCTGGTTTCATAAACACAGTCAATATCTGAGGGATAAAATCCTTTTCTGTAGGCCAAAGGCAGTCAGAAACAAAGTCCAGGCTGTGTTTCCAAATTATTATCAGTGTTTTAATTTTACTTCCAGAGAGATAATTATTTGGCATGTGAGCTGCGATCACATAAGTACAATGGAGAACTTCCTCCTCTACCAAGAACAGTGAAGAGAGCATCACAGTGGGGGAGGCTGGAGCTACAGCTATCTTTTACACGTTCTGCTCAAAACGGGCTGTCTGTGGGAAGGGGAGAGCGCAACACAGCTGTTAACGGTTAACTGACACGGCACAGTTCAGATGTTAGCTTGTATTAATGATTTTCCCCAAACTATTGTTCTTTATATCCTACCTCATTATCTTCGTCAAATCTATATGTTTGTCTTATTTTAGACTCCAATGTAATCACTGTGTGTATTTGTGGTGCCTTGCTAGATGAGATGAAGTAAGAGTGTGTGTCTGTGCACCTACACACACTCTGTAGTTTGCTTTCTATTGCTGTGATAAAGACCACAGCAAAAGCAACTTAGGGAACTTATTTTGTCTTGTTTGGTTTTGGTTTTGTTCTTCAGCTTGGTGTCTTATCACAGTTGATCTGCAAGAGGAACCAAAACCAGGGGAAGAACTCAAGGACAGAACCTGGAGGCAGGAACTGAAGTAGAAGCCATGGAAGGATGTTGCTTACTGGCTTGTTCACCATTGTCAGCTCAGCTTGCTCTCCAGGACCACCACCTGCCTAGAAACGGCAGCACCCACACTGGTCTGGGCTCTCCCACATCAATTGTTAATCTAGAAAATGTCCTATAAACTTACCTACAGACAATCTGATGGAGGCATTTCCTCAACTGAGGCTCCCTCTCTCCAGATGATGTTAGCTTATGTCATTTTATAATCAACAAAACACACTGTAAGACTCAGCCATAGGAAAGAATGGGATCGTGCCATCTGCAGCAGCATGAAGTAACATGTGAGGGACACAGAAAGGCAAGCATTGTCCGTATCGCACACATGGGAATCCCAAACAGTCAGTTCTATCAACTGGCAGGAAAACAGATCAGAAGCTGGGGGTATTGGTCTAGAGGAGCAATCAGAATGTGACCCCACGAACCAAGGTTACAGTTAGATGGCATGAATAACTTCTGGTGTTCAGTTGCAAGGTATGTGACTACATCATACCTTATTGTAAAATTAGCCATATATTATTGCAAAAAAAGTCTGTATGATATTATAAAATTATTTTCTTTTAATTTTTTACTGAGAATTCCTCACATTCATATAATGTTCTGGTCAAATCCACCTCCATTTCTTCCTCTCCAACTCCTTCCCTATCCCCTCAAATACTTTTTCCTCCCAACTTCATGTTCTCTATTGTTTTGTTTTTGCAAATCCACTGGGTCCACTCAGTACCACATATATGTGTGTGGATCTAGGACCATCTACTGGAGTATAAGTAGCCTCTTGGACCCACATTCCTGAAAGAAACTAACTCCCACTGCCCAGCAGCCATCAGTTGAGTAGCCAATAGCTACTCTTCTAGGCATGGGAGTTTATGAACTCCTTCCCCATCAATGCTGGGATTTGGGTTGGCTTGTTCTTGTGCAAGTCTTCTGCAGTCACGATGACTATTAGTTCATCTGTGCAATAGCCCTGCTATGCCAGCTAATACTGTTTCACTGTAGATGTCCACTGTGTCCCTACCAATCTTTCGATTGTCCCCTCTTCCTCTACAATCCCAGAACATTATGGGAAGAGGTTGTGATGTGATATGGATGTCTCATTTAGAGCTGAGCACTCCATAGTCTCAGACAGACAGATGGACAGATGGACAAACAGACATACGCTGCTTTTTACTAGTATTGATAGTTGAAGCGATAATATCCCACTAATGCTCATGTTTGGGGCAACGCTTTCCCAATTCAAATGGAAGCTAATTAAGAACTCTAAAATGGTTACTATGCAAACTATAAAGGGTATCTATGACTATAATTAATAACTGAAAAAAATTAACATTAACTGTTCTTGTGGCCCACCCTAAATGCCATCATGCATGAGTATAGCATTTGAGTCTACTGGGCAAGTGGAGCCACTGTGGAGGCTTTGAAGGGAAGGAAGGATATCAGTAATGGCATGTTTTCTGATTGTTTGTGGACTGTTTTTTGCATCTGAAATAACTTCACAGGCTCCTATTTGGCACAGTTCATTCTCAGGGGCTCCTGCTTGCCTGCAAGCTTGTGGAGACTTTAAGAGGCGAGCCTGGCTGGCAGAAGGCGATCATCAGCCATGGCTTTTAGGAAGTTAGGTCCATCCCGTGTTCTGGTCTCACTCTCTGCTTCCTGGCCAGCCCTGTAGGTAGCTCCCAGCACCATGAGCTGAGTTCCTGCCAGTCATGATGGACTGAAACCCTCAGACATGGAGGGCAATCCTCCCACCCATACATTGTTTCTGTTAGGATTTTGGAAGAGTAACAGGAAAGGAACAGACGATGTAAAACAGGCCAAGGAGGTAGTTTCTGCTTGTTATCTGTGGTCATAGCACTGGATCCTGTCTAAGCCTGGGAGCTAAGCTAGTTGGACCTACTTTAGTACGTGCATGGGACCAGTGTAGATTGAGGAGAAGACGGCATTAAGAACAGCTTGACTCTGAACAGACAATCCATGAGTGTACAAGGCCAGAAAGCAACAGAAAGCAGCCCAGGATACAAGAATTTTGGTGACCAGATGTCATGGCCCTTTGGATCCTTGGGAAATCCATGCAGACTCCATTGGTTAACTGCAAAGCAGGAAATCATATCATTAATTCAGTCTAGTGTTAGCAGAAACTCTGGGCCACTTCTCTGGGAAACACAAAAGAATATTAGAAAGATGATTTACATATACAGGTTAAAACATGTTAGAGAAATTGGTTTTTTGAGACACCAGGTGCCTTCACTCATTGAAAACTCCTTTGGCGACACATCAGGAAGCTATTTGTGAAAAGCATTAAGATGTCACAGATAGAGGTCTAAGAACAGGACAGACAGGTTACGAAACAGGAGGTTTGATGGGAAGAAAGTACCAAGCTCAAAGTCTTACTCAGAAGTACCAAAGGAAACATTGCGACCTTACTATGTTCAGCTACTAAATGAGCAACTTTTTATGACTGCACGCCATTGGGTCTAACTGTATCTCACTGAAAGATACAGAGAAGATGCTGTTTCCTGTCTCTGAGTAGGGATGGGGTTATATGACTCTTTCCAACCAATGAGCTCTTAGCAGCAGTGTTTTTTCTGACTTCTGGGTTCCATCACTTGGCTTCCTGTTGGAGATGCACAGAGAATCCTTTGCTTTCATCTGTGAGTGGCCATCAGCTTTCCAGCCGGTGTTGTTCACTCAGTGGTCCCAGCGTGAGGACACATGGAGCAGACCCTGGTTGATGCCTGACAGGCACAGAGCATGTGAAAGAACAGATGCGGATCGTCACCAGCCATTAAGAACTGGGGGCTGCTGAGACCCCTTCCCACTGACACGGGGATCAGATTCAGTGCAGACAAGAGGGAAATGCAACAGGAATAGCATAAATATTACATGCGTCCATCTCATCTTAAGACCATTAAACCCCTCTGAGCTGCAAATCCACCCTACAGATGTACATCCTCCAAACTAAAGCCAGAATACAACTGGTGAAAATCTTCAAAGTGTGAACTGAGGGTCAAAAGCATGTGTCAAAATGATATTGGCTTGCATTCCGGCATTGTTACAGATCAGAAGTGTGCCCAGGGTGATTTGTTTGTTTCAGTCTCTAACTCTTATCTCCTGTATCTGCAAGGAAGGGGTGCACTGCCACTGAACTGTGCCCCCATTTCGCCACCGAGCTGCTGCAAGAGTACATTCAGTGCTGCATTACAGACTCCAGTAAGAGGGTATTACTCCCTCCATACCTCTCCTCTCCCTTCCCCCCTCCTCCCCTCCCCTTCCCATCTCCCCTCCCCTCTCCTCTTTTCCCCTCCACTCCCCTCCCTTCCCTTCCTCTCCTCCTCCCCTCCTCTTTTGTCTTCCTCTCCCCTACCTTCCTCTCCCTTTCTCTCCCCTCCCCTCCCCTCCCCTCCCCTCCCCTCCCTTCCCCTCTTCACCTCTCCTCACTATGTCAATTCCTTAGTCACATTTTTTTTTCCAAAAAGCATGACTACAGCAAAATGAGCAACAAAAGGGTACCCATATAGGGCAACAAACCCCACGATACGGAAAATGTATGCATGACAATATATGTTTTAAAAGCACAAGGCAAAATTGATTGCCAGTCGTGTCATAATTACGGAAAGCACAATAAATAGACACAAGATGGTGATGTGTGGTCTCTTGAAAGGGACATTCTTGGTGATTTCTTTTTCTGCTTTTGCATTTTTAAATTGTCCTGAAATGGAGCAAATGTGAGGGTCTTAAAGGTCTTCACTAGTTTGAAACCCCAACAAACTCCAGCTCCTTCCCCCATAACTAGCCGTGGGACACTGGGTAAGTTACTTGGAGTTGGGTTTCTTACCTGCTGAATGAAAATCCTATGTTTAGCTCATGGTACCATTTTAATATAATCAATCATATTACAACTATTACAGTGTTATAGACAGCCAGTGCACATTAGCTCCTTCCATTAAAGTTTTTACCACATCTGCCTTTAACACTGGGAAAAAATACTTTTTCATTATCTTATTTTATATAATACATATGACTATTTTGCCTGCATCTATGCCTGTGTAGCACATGCATGCAGTGCCCACAAAAGCTAGAAGAGGGCGTTTGGATCCCTTGAGAGCAGATGACTGTGAAGCAGCCTGTGGGTTCTGAGAATCAAACCCAGGTTCTCTACAAAGGCAGCCACTGCTCTTCACCTCTGAACCATCTCTCTAGCCCCATGGAGACAAAGAACATTTTAAAATCTAACATAAAGCTTTTCGCAGCAGAAGGGTTGTGTCATGGATTGAGCCCTTGACTAAGGAAGTTCATGGTCCCAGGTCAGATCCAAGCAGGTCAGAGCCACAGTCCACACAGAAAGCCGTCACACCTGATCTAGAGCAAAGAGCTGACCCGAATCATCCCAAGACAGGCCCTTGGTGTAGGCTGCTAGCTTCCCCAAGGTCAGGACCAGCACACTGGGAGGGAGGGAGTGCAAGAACCCCCCCCCCCCGCTCCTGGCTGCTGCCCCTGTAGCAGCTGGCTTGCCCATGTGATGGATGGGAATTACAGCAGTTTTCAAGAGACCAACAGAAGGCGGGCTGTGTCCTGATAAGCTATAACAACAGTTGTAAAGTTCTAAGGAGACCGGAGGGTCTCCACAACCACACACTTCCCGCGGCTGTGGCTGCGTAATTATAGCATTGACAGCTGGGCAGCCCAGGGACATGACTGGAATAGAGTAAGCCGTGGGCATATGGTGCTGCTGGTGGCAGGGCCAGCCTCCCGCCCCTGCTGGCCAGGTTCAGCTGCATCTTCAAGGCTTGGCTGTCGGGAGACCATTAAAGATACTAAGACTATATAGGGGGTGGGCCCAAGGGAGGACTAGGATATAGTCTCAAAAGCCCTCCAGGTGTCCAGTGCCAACACACAGTAGGCATCTTGCAATTATCAGTTGAGTCCGACATGGCAGGGACACATTCCAGAACACTTAATGGATCCCTACTGCTGAGTCTGTGACCTGAAGTCCAGGTCTTTGAGCACACAGAACACTCTCTGGTCACTGTTTGGGTCCATGAATCATTGAAGAATGATACCCCAGACTCAAGTAGTATGTAAAAGCAAAGAACATTTATTGAACAAATTCCTGCATGCAGGGGCCCAATTCTATCAGGATAGGACCTCAACTGAATTCCTAGATTCAGTTTTAAAGTCAAAAAGAGGAACCTTAGGGAGGGGTAGATGATGTATATCTTGATTGGCGGGTTCTATCTCTGGGGAGGGGGATGGGTGAGAGGTTAGGGTCTTGCTTCAAGCCTATTTGACTATTCTTGCTTTATTCAAGGAGGGGTAGCCCTTGACCTCTTGGCAGAAAGCTTGGTCAACTGTCCTTTTGCAAGGGAAGGAAACCCTTTACATAAGCCTGTGGTTGTTCTAGTAACTCATTTGGTCAGTTCTGGGAAGTAGAAACTCAGGCCTGACCTCCTGAACTACTAGTTTGCAGCCTGTCATGGAGTCAGCCTGGCCCAGGCCGATTCACTTCTTTCAGTCTTGACCCCTCTGAGTCAGTTCACTGGGTTCCCAGGCTGTGGAATCACCTGAGGTCAGGCAGGAGAAACTCACCACCCTTCCACCTCTCTGCTACCTGCAAGACCTTCCCTTGGTTACAGGCCATGTGTTTGTCCCCTTGTGAAGAGGAGCTGTGTCATCCGCACTGTGAGTGTAGCCATTCATTCCATCACTGGCTCAATAATTGGGTATCGAGGATAGGCCAAGCGTTACTTAAAGTATCAGAGAGGAGTAACTTCAGGATCTAGTCGAGCCTGCATTTTCAGAAAGGTCAGCCCATGATCAGCTCACTTGAGAAAAGAGCAAGGAGAGGGAAAGGGAGACAGAGACAGAGAGAGACAAAGGAGACAGAATATGCTAGAAGGAGTCCTTCAGAGGCATGCCAGTAGTGGCTCACAGTTCATAGTGATCCACTGAACTATGAACCCATTAGTCATTATCAAGTGACTAGCATTGATTACCCAGAGAGCACCATTGCAGAGTCTGTGCCTGAACACATAAGCCTTCAGAGGGACACTGAGCCATCAAGTGTGCTAAATACTGACCTAGACCGACACAGCATGGGAGGACTCCAACTGGAACAAGAGAAAGGGGATACTAAATGAGAAACCACAGAGCCAAACCATGGATTTAAACCAGTATTAGGTGCTAAAACATGTGGTAAGGAGACCCAGATGAGTCTTAAATTAAGGAAGGCCTGGGGTGATGGCTCAGTGGTTAAGAACACCGACTGCTCTGCTCTTTGAGAGGAGCCAGCTTCGATTCCCAGCAACCACATGGTGGCTCACAACCATCTGTAACTCTAGTTCCAGAAGATCTGACACTCTCTTCTAGCCTCCTCAGGCACTGGGCACATACATGGTACACAGACATACATGCACACAAAATAAAAATAAATATTTACAAAATTTCCCAAAAGAAAAATAAGATACTGAGTCCATGAGAATCAGGTGGAAGAGTATAGCTCTGTCGTAATGTGTGTGCTCAACAAGTGACAGCATCAGTCCCCAGCATGCGAGTGCACACACATACACACACACACACACACACACACACACACACACACACACACACGAAGTCAATGACCATTGTCAGCGTGGAGGGTGAAATGATGGAAAAGGACAGCTGTCAGAGGGACAAGCCTGGGTGAGTCATGAAGGATTCTCATCTTAGGGGCCACAGAAAGTCACTGAAGTGTAAAGTCACCAGATGACATGGCCAAGCCAGAGTTTTAGAAGGACCATTCCGGTGTCCTTCAGAGAGAAGAGACTGGTATCAAGGAGGACCAGTTTGGCTCAGGGGTCATCTTACCAGAGACCAGGAGCCCTGACTCTTATCTATTTGTTAACTAAGCTAACAGGGAGGGAGGGAGCCAAAGAGTCGGGGTCAAAGCTTTAGGTCCTCTCGGCCCCAATTATTGAACATGCACGGGGTCCATTCTGAAGTTTTTAAGGAGACCCACTTCCTCACATACCCCCAAGCATTTTCACCACCTACCTAAGTAGCAACACCCACCAGAAGAAAGGGATGCATGTGATTCCATGCCTCCCATCCAGAAGTTGGTCATTTTGGTGACAGGGAGGGGAGCATGGACATTTAGACACAGTGAAGACCCCAAGAGACCAGAGGGCCAGAGGGTCAGAGGGGGAGGATACTCCCGGGGGAGCCTGGGATGCCAGTTTGTGGGTTCTGTTCCTGTTTTCTTCTAAGCGCCCAGGGAGCTGTGGTTCAAGTGCTGTGTGTATACAGTTCAACAGCAGCTCTGCTATTGACATGATGTCAATGGAGAGGGATGCATGAGGCTGCTCCACCACCATGCGCATCGTGTGTCCCACATTGATTAAGCTTCCTGGTCCTCTTCAGCCGCTGCCAGCTGCTCCACTCCTACCACTCAGCCTGGTGAGCTGTTCTCCATCATGGGCTGCTAATTAAGGACTGTCGGGGTGGGGAGCTTCAAAGGCAAGTCCTGAGTACTTGTCCCAGATCTCAAAAACAAATTCCCAGGGCTTTGCCTCTAAAAACAATGGAGAGGAATGTTTTCCGGGAGGGGTTTCTGTCTTTTTGCTTGCAAAATGACAATATGACCCTTGTAGAAAATGTGGAGGACAGTACATTCATTTAAACATGTAAACACAAAAATATAAGTGTTGTGATCCTAACTTGTAATGGTGCTCACATTATTCCATGTATGCCTGTGTGTGCCTGTATGTGCCTATGTGTGTCTGTGTATGCATGTGTGTGTGTGTGTGTATGTGTGTACTTCTCATATGCAAGTATGTGATATAAATTACATTGTTCATTTTACCATTCATACTTTGTCTTTAGGGATCTATTGCTGTGATAAAACACCAGGACCAAATGAAACTAGGGGAGAAAAGGGTTTATTTAGGCTTAAAAGTTCCCAATCACAGCCCACCATTGAAGTAAACCATGGCAGGAAATCAGGGCAGGAACCAGGAGTCAGGAGCTGATGCAGAGGCCAGGAAGCAATGGTACTCACTGGCTATTTCCTCATGGCTTGCTCAGCCTGCCTTCTTATGGCACCGAGGACCACCTGCTCAGGTTCTTACAGTGAGCTGGGCCCTCTCAATACCAATCGAGAAAGTATACCACAGGCTTGCCCACAGGCCAAGGTGCAGGGGAATTATCCCAGCCTTCTTCTAAAATGGTCGTAGCTTGTGTCACATTGATATAGAACTAGCCAGAATATCCTGGAACTGTGTTCATGGCAGTGAGTTGTTTTCTATGTCAATGCTTAATAGCCATGTAATTTTTGCCACGTAACTGTCATATGCTCCAAATGAAGTTTATGATAAATTTTATTTTTTTTGTTAACATCTTACTTTTCTTTTATTTTCTAAGTTTTTTTATTTACATTCCAAACCATTTCCCCGTTCCTGTTTCCTCCTTCCCTGAGAGTCCCATAAGCCCCCTTCCCTCCCTCTTTTCCCCATTCAACCCCCTCTCGCTTCTCTGTCCTGGTATTCCCCTACATCCAGTCTTTCCAGGACCAGGGGTCTCTCCTTCCATCTTCTTGGAAATCTATTGATATGCGAATTGTATCTAGGGTATTCCGAGATTCTGGGTTAATAGCCCCTTATCAGTGCTTGCATACAATGTGTGTTTTTTGTGATTGGGTTACCTCACTAAGGATGATATTTTCAAGTTCTGACCATTTGCCTAGGAATTTTGTGAATTCATTGTTTTTAATTGCAGAGTAGTATTCCATTGTGTAAATATACCACATCTTCTGAATCCATTCCTCCGTTGAGGGACATCTGGGTTCTCTCCAGCTTCTGGCTATTATAAATAAGGCTGCTATATCAACATAGTGGAGCATGTGTTCTTATTGCATGCAGGTAAAGCCTCTGGGTATATGCCCAGGAGTGGTATAGCAGGATCCTCCGGGAGTGTCATGCCCAGTTTTCTGAGGAACTGCCAGACTGCTTTCCAGAGTGGTTGTACCAGCTTGCAATCCCACCAGCAGTGGACGAGAGTTCCTCTTTCTCCACATCCTCGCCAACAACTGCTGTCTCCTGTGTTTTTGATCTTAGCCATTCTGACTGGTGTGAGATGGAATCTCAGGGTTCTTTTGGTTTGCATTTCCCTAATGACTAAGGATGACGAACATCTCTTTAGTGGTTCTCAGCCATTAGATATTCTTCAGGTGAGAACTCTTTGTTTAGCTCTGTACCCCATTTTTTAATAGGGTTATTTGGCTCTCTGGAGTCTAACTTCTTGAGTTCTTTGTATATATTGGATATTAGCCCTCCGTCGGATGTAGGGTTGGTAAAGATTATTTCCCAGTTAATTGGTTGGTTGCCACTTTGTCCTTTTGACAGTGTCTTTTGCCTTACAGAAACTTTGTAATTTTTTGAGGTCCCATTTGTCTATTCTTGATCTTAGAGCATAAGCTATTGGAGTTCTATTCAGGAAATTCTCCCCTGTGCCCATGTGTTCAAGGTTCTTCCCTAGTTTCCTTTCTATTATTTTCAGTGTGTCTGGTTTCATGTGGAGGTCCTTGATCCACGTGGAATTGAGCTTACTGCAAGGATATAAGAATGGATCGATTTGCATTCTTCTGCATGTTGACCTCCAGTTGAACCAGCACCATTTGTTGAAAAGGCTATTTTTTTCCACTGGATGGTTTTAGCTCCTTTGTCAAAGATCAAGTGACCATAGGAGTGTAGATTCATTTCTGGGTCTTCAATTCTCTTCCATTGATCTACATGCCTTTTACTGTACCAATACCATGCAGTTTTTAACACTATTGCTCTGTAGTACAGCTTGAGGTCCGGGAAACTGATTCCCCCAGAAGTTCTTTTACTCTTGAGAATAGTTTTAGCTATCCTGGGTTTTCTGTTATTCCAGATGAATTTTTGAATTGCTCTTTCTAACTCTATGAAGAATTGAGTTGGGATTTTGATGGGGATTGCATTGAATCTGTATATTCCTTTTGGCAAGATGGTCATTTTTACTATATTAATCCTGACAATCCATGAGCATGGAAGATTTTTCCATCTTCTGAGGTCTTCTTCAATTTTTTTCTTCAGAGACTTGAAGTTCTTGTCATACAGATCTTTCACTTGTTTGGTTAGAGTCACACCAAGATACTTTATATTGTTTGTGGCTATCATGAAGGGTATCATTTCTCTTACTTCTTTCTCACCCTGCTTATCCTTTGAGTATAGGAAGGTTACTGACTTGCTTGAGTTGATTTTATATCCGGCCACTTTGCTGAAGTTGCTTATCAGCTGTAGGAGTTCTCTGGTGGAGTTCTTTGGGTCGCTTAAGTATACTATCATAAAGTCTGCAAATAGTGATAGTTTGACTTCTTCCTTTCCAATTTGTATCCCTTTAACCTCCTTTTGTTGTCTAATTGCTCTAGCTAGAACTTCAAATACTATATTGAAAGATATGGAGAGAGAGGGCAGCCTTGTCTAGTCTCTGATTTTAGTGGGATTGCTTCAAGTTTCTCTCCATTTAGTTTGATGTTGGCTAACGGTTTGCTGTAAATTGCTTTTACTATGTTTAGATATGGGCCTCGAATTCCTGATCTTTCCAAGACCTTTAACATGAAAGGATGCTGAATTTTGTCAAATGCTTTCTCAGCATATGAATATGGGTCAACAGACGAATGCCCATAAGGAGGCAACACAACAATTGCTTAAAGAAATGAATCAACGGTTAGATGCCCTTACAAAGGAAACACGAGAACTGCTTAAAGAAATGCAGGAGACAATGGATCAACAGATGGATTCCCATGAGGAGGAAACACAAAAATCGCTCAGAGAAATGCAGGAGAACGTGGGTCATCATGAAGAAATCCTGAAAGAGGTAATGCAAAAATACCTTAAAGAAATACAGGAAAATACAAACAAACAAGTGAAGGATCTCAGCAAAGCCATCCAGGAACTAAAAAAGGAAGTAGAAACAACTAAGAAATCACAAAGGGAGACAACTTTGGAGATAGAAAACCTTGGGAAGAAATCAGGAGTCATAGATGCAAACATCAACAATAGAATACAAGAGATGGAAGAAAGAATCTCAGGTGCTGAAGATTCCATAGAAAGCATCAACTCAACAGTCAAAGAAAATGCAAAATGCAAAAAACGTGTAACCCAAAACATCCAGGAAATCCAGGACACAATGAGAAGACCAAACCTAAGGATTATAGGTATAGATGAGAGTGAAGATTTGCAACTTAAAGGACCAGTAAACATCTTCAACAAAATTATGGAGGAAAACTTCCCTAACCTAAAGAGAGAGATGCCGATGAACGTACAAGAATCCTACAGAACTCCAAACAGACTGGACCAGAACAGAAATACCTCCCGTCACATAATAATCAAAACACCGAATGTTCTAAACAAAGAAAGAATACTAAAAGCAGTAAGAGAAAAGGGCCAAGTAACATACAAAGGAAGACCTATCCGAATCACATCAGACTTCTCACCAGAGACTATGAAAGCCAGAAGATCCTGGGCAGAGCTCATGCAGACACTAAGAGAGCACAAATGCCAGCCTAGACTACTATACCCAGCAAAACTCTCAATCACCATAGATGGAGAGACCAAGATATTCCATGATAAAACCAAATTTTCACAATATCTTTCCACAAATCCAGCCCTGCAACGGATAATAGGTGGAAACCTCCAATACAGGGAGAGAAACAACACCCAGGAAAAAATGAGATAATAACCTTCTTGAATCAAACCCAAAAGTAGATAAACACTCAAACATAAAGATAGCATCAAGAATGGCAGATGGCAATAATCACTATGCCTTAATCTCTCTTAATATCAATGGTCTCAATTCCCCAATTAAAAGACATAGACTAGCAGACTGGATACGTAAACAGGACCCAGCATTTTGCTGCATGCAGGAAACGCACCTCAGTGTCAAAGACAAACACTACCTCAGAGTAAAAGACTGGAAAACAATTTTACAAGCAAATGGCCCCAAGAAACGAGGTGGAGTAGCCATCCTAATATCAGATAAAATTGATTTTCAACCTAAAGTCATCAAAAAAGACACAGAAGGACACTACATACTGATCAAGGGAAAAATCCACCATCAAGAACTCTCAATTCTGAATATCTATGCTCCAAATGCAAGGGCACCCTCATTCGTAAAACAAACTTTACTAAAACTCAAAGCACACATCGCACCACACACAATAATAGTGGGTGACTTCAACACCCCGCTCTCTGAAATGGATCGTTCAGGAAAGCAGAAACTAAACAGGGACACAGTGAATCTAATTGAAGCCTTGGACCAAATGGAACTAACAGATATATATAGAACATTTCATCCTAGAGCTAAAGAATACAACTTCTTCTCAGCTCCTCATGGTACCTTCTCCAAAACTGACCATATAATTGGTCACAAATCAGACCTCAACAGATATAAGAAGATAGAAATAATCCCATGCCTCCTATCAGATCACTATGGAATAAGGGTGGTCTTCAATGGCAACAAAAACAAAAGAAAACCCACGTACACATGGAGGCTGAACAATGCTCTACTCAATGATAACTTGGTCAAGGTGGAAATAAAGAAAGAAATCAAAGACTTTTTGAAAGTTAATGAAAATGAAGGCACAACATACCCTAATTTATGGGACACAATAAAAGCAGTGCTAAGAGGAAAATTCATAGCCCTGAGTGCCGCCAAAAAGAAACGGGAGACAGCATACACTAACAGCTTAATGGCACACCTGAAAGCCCTGGAACAAAAAGAAGCAAATACACCAAAGAGGAGTAGAAGGCAGGAAATCATCAAACTCAGGGCTGAAATCAATCAAGTAGAAACAAATAAAACCATACAAAGAATCAACAAAACGAGGAGTTGGTTCTTTGAGAAAATCAACAAGATAGATAAGCCCTTAGCCAGACTAACCAGAGGGCACAGAGATAGTATCCAAATTAATAAAATCAGAAACGAAAAGGGAGAGATAACAACAGAAACTGAGGAAATTCAAAAAATCATCAGATCCTACTACAAAAACCTGTATTCAACACAACTAGAAAATCTTGAGGAAATGGACAATTTCCTTGACAGATACCAAGTACCAAAATTAAATCAGGATCAAATAGACCATCTAAACCGTCCTATAACCCCTGAAGAAATAGAAGTTGTCATTGGAAGTCTTCCAACCAAAAAAAGCACAGGTCCAGATGGTTTTAGTGCAGAATTCTATCAGACCTTCAAAGAAGACCTAACACCAATACTCTTCAAACTGTTCCACAAAATAGAAACAGAAGGAACACTACCCAACTCGTTCTATGAAGCCACAATTACACTAATACCAAAAGCACACAAAGACCCGACAAAGAAAGAGAATCTCAGGCCAATCTCTCTTATGAATATCGATGCAAAAATACTCAATAAAATTGTTGCCAACCGAATCCAAGAACACATCAAAACGATCATTCACCACGATCAAGTAGGCTTCATCCCAGGGATGCAGGAATGGTTCAATATAAGGAAATCCATCAATGTAATCCACTACATAAACAATCTCAAAGAAAAAAACCACATGGTCATCTCATTAGATGCTGAGAAAGCATTTGACAAAATTCAGCATCCTTTCATGCTAAAGGTCTTGGAAAGATCAGGAATTCAAGGCCCATATCTAAACATAGTAAAAGCAATTTACAGCAAACCGGTAGCCAGCATCAATCTGAATGGAGAGAAAATTGAAGCAATCCCACTAAAATCAGGGACTAGACAAGGCTGCCCTCTCTCTCCATATCTTTTCAATATAGTACTTGAAGTTCTAGCTAGAGCAATTAGACAACAAAAAGAGGTCAAAGGGATACAAATTGGAAAGGAAGAAGTCAAACTATCACTATTTGCAGACTTTATGATAGTATACTTAAGCGACCCAAAGAACTCCACCAGAGAACTCCTACAGCTGATAAACGACTTCAGCAAAGTGGCCGGATATAAAATCAACTCAAGCAAGTCAGAAGCCTTCCTATACTCAAAGGATAAGCAGGCTGAGAAAGAAGTAAGAGAAATAATACCCTTCACAATAGCCACAAACCATATTAAGTATCTTGGCGTGACTCTAACCAAACAAGTGAAAGATCTGTATGACAAGAACATGAAGTCTCTGAAGAAAGAAATTGAAGAAGACCTCAGAAGATGGAAAAATCTGCCATGCTCATGGATTGGCAGGATTAATATAGTAAAAATGAGCATCTTACCAAAAGTAATACACAGATTCAATGCAATCCCCATCAAAATCCCAACTCAATTCTTCATAGAGTTAGAAAGAGCAATTCAAAAATTCATCTGGAATAACAGAAAACCCAGAATAGCTAAAACTATTCTCAAGAGTAAAAGAACCTCTGGGGGAATCAGTATCCCGGACCTCAAGCTGTACTACAGAGCAATAGTGTTAAAAACCGCATGGTATTGGTACAGTAACAGACATGTAGATCAATGGAACAGAATTGAAGACCCAGAAATGAATCCACACTCCTATGGTCACTTGATCTTTGACAAAGGAGCTAAAACCATCCAGTGGAAAAAAAGATAGCCTTTTCAACAAATGGTGCTGGCTCAGCTGGAGGTCAACATGCAGAAGAATGCAAATTGACCCATTCTTATCTCCTTGCACTAAGCTCAATTCTAAGTGGATCAAAGATCTCCACATAAAACCAGACACACTGAAACTAATAGAAGGGAAACTAGGGAAGAACCTTGAACATATGGGCACAGGGGAGAATTTCCTGAACAGAACTCCAATAGCTTATGCTCTAAGATCAAGAATAGACAAATGGGACCTCATTAAATTACAAAGTTTTTGCAAGGCAAAAGACACTGTCAAAAAGACAAAGCGGCAACCAACTAACTGGGAAATGATCTTTACCAACCTTACATCCGACAGAGGGCTAATATCCAATATATACAAAGAACTCAAGAAGTTAAACTCCAGAGAGGCAAGTAACCCTATTTAAAAAATGGGGTACAGAGCTAAACAAAGAGTTCGCACCTGAAGAATATCTAATGGCTGAGAAGCACCTAAAGAGATGTTCATCATCCTTAGTCATTAGGGAAATGCAAATCAAAACAACCCTGAGATTCCATCTCACACCAGTCAGGATGGCTAAGATCAAAAACACAGGAGACAGCAGTTGTTGGCGAGGATGTGGAGAAAGAGGAACATTCCTCCACTGCTGGTGGAATTGCAAGCTGGTACAACCACTCTGGAAAGCAGTCGGGCGGTTCCTCAGAAAACCGGGCATGACACTCCCAGAGGATCCGGCTATACCACTCCTGGGCATATACCCAGAGGCTTTACCTGCATGCAATAAGGACAAATGCTCCACTATGTTCATAGCAGCCTTATTTATAATAGCCAGAAGCTGGAAAGAACCCAGATGTCCCTCAACGGATTAATGGATTCAGAAGATGTGGTATATCTACACAATGGAATACTACTCTGCAATTAAAAACAATGAATTCACGAAATTCCTAGGCAAATGGTCAGATCTTGAAAATATCATCCTTAGTGAGGTAACCCAATCACAAAAGAACACACATGGTATGCAGTCACTGATAAGGGGATATTGACCCAGAATCTCGGAATACCCTAGACCTAATCCGCATATCAATAGATTTCTAAGAAGATGGAAGGAGAGACCCCTGGTCCTGGAAAGACTGAATGTAGGGGAACGCCAGGACAGAGAAACGAGAGGGGGTTGAATGGAGAAAAGAGGGAGGGAAGGGGGCTTATGGGACTTTCGGGGAGGGAGGAAACGGGAAAGGGGAAATGATTTGGAATGTAAATTAAAAAAAATAAAATAAAATAAATAATTTTAAAAAAAAAGAAATGTATAGATTTAGAGCAGAGGATATAGATGCTCAGAGGTAGAGCCCCTGCCTAGAATCCCCCAGTGAAGGGCTGGGGTGTGACTCATTGGTAGAGCCCCTGACTACAATCCCCCAGTGAGGGGCTGAGGGTGTGGCTCAGTGGTAGAGCACTTTCCTAGCATTCATTAGATCCTAGTTTCAATCCCCAGTACCACAAATACACACAAAGAATTGTATCCATTTATTATCCCAGTATCAGAAAAGACTTGTTACAAGTATTCCAGATAACTTCATCATGTAAAAGAAATACCATCACCTGGACAGGTATGATGGGACAACCTGTAATTCAAGTTCACTGGGGTGGGGGATGATGAGGCAGGAGAGACAAAAAGTTTCAAGAATGACAGGATTGCATAGTTAAGACAGATTTGGGAGACACTAACTTAATCCTCCTTCTTACCCTGGTTGACACTTACCTAGATTCTTCTGATTTCTGGGTCCGTGCAAATTCTTTCTGTCAGTTATAATTCTTTGATGTCTTCCAAAGTTGAATTCCTTTATGTCATTAGCTACTGTGACCTTCTGCTCATGTATTTAGATATTTTTGTTGTATATTTACCCATTTGTTACTGGTTTATAAGCACTTGTTACATGATAAGACTATAAAAGAAGCTTTTATTGCAAAATTACCTTGTGGCTCTGTTTGTGGTACAATATGGCCTTGCGTATGATCCCTTTGTATAACGAGTTTTTTTGTTCTAGGTAGTCAGATCTGTTAGTCCTCTGGCCCATGCCTCATGCTTTCACAGTCTGCTCTCAGGCAGTACTCATGTACAAAGATCTCAGAGACAGTATTCATGTGGGCTTTTAACTTTACATTACGTTTATTTCATTGCATTATACACGGAGTGACATATGTATCGCGGCATGCATGTAGGGTTCAGAGGATAGGAGTCAAGTCTCTCCTTCTACCATGCTCTAGGAATTGAATGAAGGCCCTTAGGCTTCCCAGCAAGCACCTTAACCTACTGAGCCACCTTGATGGCCCAAATACTCACGCATTTTCTCAAATTCTTTCTGTGCTTTCAAATTTTCACACTTAAACATTCTACCAATCTGAAAATCTGTTACTGGGTATTGTAGTGTAAAAGAAAGGAAAAAAAAAAACTTTTTCTTTACAGTCAAGAAATTGACCCAATTTAATCAACAGGATCATTCACTTAGTTTTAAGACTTACTTTTTATTATTTTAAAGCCTGTGTGAGGATGTGGGTATGTGTACGTGAGTGCAGCTGCCTGTAGAAGTCAGCAGAGGGCAACAGAGACCCTGGAGTCAGTCTTTCCACAGTTATGAGCTGCTCTATGTGGGAGCTGGGAAGTGACCTGAGGTTTTCTATGAGAGCAGTGTGTGTTCTTCACTCCTGGGCCCTCGCTCCAGCCCAAGACTTGCCCACAGATTGAATGCTGCAGGCTGTTATATGAAATCCATGTTTATGTGTGACTCCTTCAGTTATCCTTGGGATGTTTCCTTGATTCACTGTCTATTTCGCAGAGAAACCAAACTATTCAAACAAATGCAAAGCTCTACCAACATCACCACATTCTGTTCACCCAGGACCTCCACCTCTTCTTCCTTCCAGAATGTTCTTGACCATTTTGAAATATCAAATGGATTTCAGAATAAATTTATAACTTATGAGGCCTCCAAAGACCCATGGGTAGTCTCACTTAAACAAATATTTAAGATTTTATATATATATATAGATATATATATAAGATTTTTCAGTAGTGTCTTAGGGTTACTACTACTATGATGAAAGTTTATTTGGCTCACACATCACAGTCTATTGAGTGAAGTCAAGGCAGGAACTCAACTAGGGAAAGAACGTGGAAGCAGGTGCTGATGTAGAGGCCATGGAGGACTGCTGCTTACTGGCTTGCTCCTCATGACTTTATCAGCATGCTTTTTTCTTTTTTCTTTTTTTTTCTTTTTTTTTTAGCACCCAGGACCCCACCCACAATGAGCTAAGTCCACCCACATCTATCACTAATTAAGAAAATGCACCATTGCCTTGCCTGAAGTCTGAGATTATGGAGGCATTTTCTAAGTCCCTCTTCTCAAATGACTCTAGCTTGTGTTAAGTTGACATAGAAACTAGCCAGCAAAAATACCATAGGGTGTTTGTCTTTGCATTCCTTCCATATAAAATTAATTACTAATTTATTTGTTTGTGTGTGTGTGTGTGTGTGTGTGTGTGTGTATCTTTATGTGCTGAGCCATCCCACCAGCACCTTATTCTTTTAAAACCCATTTCCCTATATTTCTTGTGGGTTTTGTGCTGGATTGTTTTTGTTTATTTTGACTGCAAAATGCATGATATTTTATAACTCATGGCACCATTCTTTTTCCTTATTTTTATTAGTTCTTTGAGAATTTCTTACAAATTATTTTGATCACATTAATTCCTCCCTTAACTCCTCCCAGCCCCACCTCTTCCCTGCCCATCCAACCATGTGTCTTTTTTTTTTTAACTCCCTGAGTCCAATTTCTGCTGCCCATATACACTTGAATGTGTGGCCTTCGATGGCACATGGTCAACCCACCAGGAGCTCACCTCAAAAAAAACTGACTCTTCCTCTCCGGGTCAGTCAATGCCAGCTTCAATGGTTCCTCAGCTAGAGGTAGGGTGCCATGCCCACCCTCCCTTTGCATGCTGGGATTTTGTCTGGCTTGTACACGCTGTCATAATGGCCCTGTTAGCTTCAGTGAACACTGTTTCCTTGGCAACATCTCCCATCTCTGGCTCTTTCACTCTTTCCACACCCCTTCTTCCATGATGCTTCCTGAGCCGTGGGAAAAGAGAGTCGGGTACAGTTGTTCCATTTAGGATGGAGCAGCCCACAGCCTCTTACCTTAACCAGCTATGGCTCTGTGTTAATCACCCATCTACTGCAAACAGAAGTTTATACTGCATTCTTATTTTAGCTAAATGTTTTATTGCTGACCTCAGCAATACAGCATCAATCTTAGTGTGTTCTCTTGTGTTTACCGCCCAGACATTTCTGTCACGTTAATAGCAATAAAAGAGCCCTTTTAATTTTTTAAAATTCTTATTTTATTCAGTGGGCCACGATTTCAAAGCTATGAGAACTTCTGTACATACATTCAAGAAAATAAATCCATGCCACGGATAGTTGTAAGACAGTGTTTAGTCAAATTTAGTCATAATAGCTGAGGTGTGGGGTCTGCCTACATGCCCTTCGGTCCAGGAGCAGACAGAGAGGTTGTGGTCTATACATGCAATAGGGTAGTTTTAAGCCACAAAGAAGAATGAAATCGTGTTGTTTATAGCAGAATGGGTGGTCCTGGAGGGCACTGTGTTAAATGAATAAACCAGAGATGGAGATAAGGACCTCATGTGAAACCTTAAAACTGTTGACCTCAAAGTAGTGACAAGTAGAGAATGAGAAGGTAAAGAGGCTAGACAGAATGGAGATTCCATTAGACCATTCAACATCTCATTAAACTATTCAGTGAATCTAGTGCAGTTTTCAAAACCGTCATTAAAAATAGTAGAAACTGTAGGAATCCTTTCTTCTTTAAGTAAAAATTATTCCTTTTTTTTATTTTCGAGAAATGATTCCTCTGCAGATTTGGGAATTAGAACCTTTTTGTTAATAAATGTTTTTAAAATGTCTAATTTCTATCGTATGAACAACTGAGTGGCTTTCAGGTTTTGTTTCTGGGATTGGTTATTGAGTTCCAGTACAAACCAAGTCACTAGGAAATGAGCATCAATTTCTTCCTGAGTCACTAATATGCTTATGTATATTAGCACGTGCTCTAATATTAGAGAGCCCTGGAATTACTGAATGTCAGGAAACTTCATCAGAGGCTGTGACTCTTGTTCTGCCCTCATCATTTTATTATTTTAGTTACTTTTTTAACACTATGTTCCAAACGGAGTATCTCTCTGCTGAGCTGTCTTTTTCCAGCTGAAGTATCAGGTCACTTCATAAAACAAATAAACATTCTTTGGAAATAACTATATGTTCTGAAACCATATAAATATTTTAAAATGTTTCTCATAGAAGCTTCTTCATTGCAAGTGAACTGTCTGTGTCTGCAAAGAGTCCTCACCTTATCAATGCATTCAAGAGTCTGGGCTGGTAAGATGGCTCAGTGGGTAAGAGCACCGGCTGCCCTTGTAAAGGACACAGGTTCAGTTCCCAGCGCCCACAGAGTGGCTCAAAACCATCTGTCACTCCAGCAGGGGGCAATCCAACCCCTCTTCTCATCTCCACAGGCACAAAGTATGCACATGGGGTACATACCAACTTACAGGCAAAATATTCATATTCAGGAAATAAAATAAATAAATCTTAAAAGAAAAAAATGGAGTTCTAAGCTTCTGGGTTGTTTTATGTAACATATATT
This sequence comes from Tokudaia tokunoshimensis, assembly GCA_036184795.1. Classification (NCBI taxonomy): domain Eukaryota; kingdom Metazoa; phylum Chordata; class Mammalia; order Rodentia; family Muridae; genus Tokudaia; species Tokudaia tokunoshimensis. Next base: position 5,876,715 of record BTHU01000001.1, read on the forward strand.
TTCTTCTCAAAAACAGCAAATTAATATATGTATTTTATAATTTAGTTTCTTTAGGCACCAATACTTTGAAATTTCAAATTTCATTTGTTTTACCATATTTATTTCATCTTTGAGGAGGAAATTGCCCTCATATTCTTGCTAAATAAATACAAAAACTAGCTTATAATTGTAATGAAACAAAATTATTTATATGTTAATATTCAGCCTGTTCTATAACTATGTGCTTTTTTTTCTCATGAAAATTATTTACTAGGCTTTCATTAATTTAATGCTAAAAATAAAAGACTATGAATATAGTAGTGTTGAATTCTGTCTGTATTTTTCAAAATATATGAGTAAGTTTTCTACATATGTAATGTTATATATGTGTAAGTAGACAATATATACAATGTTTTAAGTTCCAATATATCTATTACTTAACTATATGTATTAACAGTGTCATTTCCGTACACCCTTTCCTTCCTGTCGGACTTGATCTATTATTACTTTTCTATATGTTACCTGGAACCTAACAGTCAACTGATACAGAAAAATAATTAATACAAATATATAAAAGCAAGTATAGAGCATAAGCGTTTTTAAGGTTAATGAACCTGAGGCTGGAGAGACGGCTCAGCAGCGAAGGGCACTGCCTGCATTTGCAGAGGGCCCAGGTTCAGTCTCTAGCATCCACACGGTGGTTCCCAACCGCCAGTCACTCCAGTTCCAGGAGGACCTGCACTCACAAGCACACACCTGCACACAGGTACACACACACATACACACACACACACACACACACACACACACACACACACAATTAAGAGCTAAAATAGAAGTCTTCTTTTTAAAATGCCAATACGGTCTACAAAATTTCATTAAACACTTTAATTAACTGAAGCCAATCAACAAGAGTAATTGTGATTTAGCAACCTGCTCATGCCCTTTGTCTCAGGTCTCACCCATGTTTTAATTCATGTAGCCATATCCATTCCATTTTCTTTCGTTTTATTTCATTTTATTTTATTTTATCTTCTTTTAGACAGGAGCTCCCTATGTAGTCAGCCTTAAATTTACTGTGTAGTTCGGGCTGCCCTTGAACTTAAAAAAAATAAAAAAGGAAATCTTTGTGTTCCCTTTTTAATTTTTTTTCTGATTAAAACAATTCTGAAAATAAAATAAATCCTTAAAAACCTGCCAAGCTATGCTAAAAATTAGAAGCAATTTGGGGACTCATAAAGTGATGGTGATTCTTCCACAGTGGTAGACACTTTGAGAAACAGTGTAACATTTCTCATGAGCATACCCTTACTACATAACACAGCCATGTCAGATATTAATGCAAATGAAGCACTCATTCACAGAAAGATTAGTATACAAAGGGTAAGAACAACTTCATTCACAATACCCTGAAGCTGGAAAAGAACCCAGATGCCTCTCCTCTAGTGAGCAGAGAAACACATGCGCAACATTCTAAGACTACTATACAGCAGTACAAAATAAACAAACTCTCCATACACTACAGGCATGGATGCATCTCAGGGGCCAAGTCAAAGCAACACACTTGACTATGCATGTGGGATTCCGTTTGCGCGGAAGGCTGGGAAGGAAAGACTGCAGAGATGGCCGCGTCACAGCTCAAAGGGGTCAGAAGAGCACTCTGGGAAATGTTAAAACTGTTGTTTATCACACTGGAGTATGCATCCAAACTCAGATTGTGAGATTAAATGTGGAGACTCTGTATGTACATTTCAGTTGACTTTTTTTTCCCAGAGTGCTTAGCAGCTAGAGTCTGAAAATCCCCAGCCGCACAGCAACCTTCACTTTTAAGAGATGATTAAACCGTGGGATTTCAAGTCAAATCCCTTTTCCTCCCCCACACGCGAAAGGCAAGCATTATGTTAGAATCTAAGTGTGGTGTGTAAGTCTCAGATACCAGCCAGATGCTTTTCCCTGCGTGGCAGCGCTCTCCTCCTTCATTTTTGGTGGTAATGATATTCACACACCCTTCCCCCGGGAATCTGATTTCTGGTCTCCGCACCCAGTCCCAGCGCCTCGGAACTACTCAGTGATGAACCCTGGTTGAGATGCATTTGTCTTTTTTCATTACTGTTCTACGAATTCCCTAAGCTGTTGTCCTCCGGAGGAGGATCCTCCCACAGCTCCCGGCCCTTGTTTTCATCTCGAGTGCTGTTTTCTACGCCTTGAACTCCCAGTAACAGAGATTGCCCCTCTTGGGGACAGATGCTCGGTTTCTCTCATCTCTTTTCTTATCATCTCTCCTCTCCCTGGACCTTTGATTTTTTTTTTTTCAGGGTCACGGTTTTAATTGCTGTGATGCCTCGTATAAGAGAGCCTACTCCTTGAGCTACTCTTGGTCTCTGAATGTAAGGTCTTCCTGAATGTCACTTGATGTACTTTAAAAACATTTCCTTTCAGATTTTTAATTTGATTTTAAGTGTATGAGTGTTTCACTTGCGTGTATGCCTGTGCACTGTATGTGTGCCTGGTCCCCACAAAGACCAGAAGAGAACATCAGATCCCCTGGAACTGGGGTGATAGTTAGCTGTAAGCTGCCTTGCAGTTGCTGGGAACTAAATTTGGGCTCTGTCCAAGAGCAGCCCGTGGCCCTAGATCCTGAGCCACCTCTCCAGCCACATCACGGGATGTACTTTAAGAACGCATATTTTATTCTGATTTTTATATTGTCCTTTTTAACACACACACACACACACACACACACACACACACACACACACACGCTTTTCTACCTCTATACATCCACTTGATATCCCTCCCTCCTTCCCTCGCCAACTCCTTCGCCCTCCATGACCCTTGGTTTTCCACACATTCAGACAAAAATGGCATTATTGGTTACAATTCTGTGTAGTCATATTCCAGATTGCCAGAGCAAAGCCTCCACTTCCTGGCTTCTGGGGTGAAGATTCCTCCACGAACAGGAACCATTACGGGGAATCTGCTGGCAGGCATTGGAGTAGGTGAGGTGGGTGTTGGAAGGAGGTGGCACATTGTGTGGGATGGGGGTTTCCCAACCAACATGAACAGTTTGCTCTACTCCCCTGTGTGATCACTCAAAGAGAAAGGCGCAGAATTTCTTGGATAAAATGTCCTATTGGCTTGTCTGTTTTGGAATAAGACCACAGTGATGATTAATACTGGTTTCCATCTTGATGGGATGGATCTAGAAACACATAGGAAATCAACTCTCTATTGACCGCTGGGAGAAATTTTTCCAGACTGGGTTAACTGAGGTGGGAAGCCCCTATCTGAACATGAGTGGCAGGGATCGGTAGGACAGGGGACTTGACTGAATGCAACAGAGAAAGCAAGCTGAGTGTGAGCGCTCACCTCTCTCGGCTTCCTGACTGTGGAAACAAAACGAGCAGCTTTCTCTGTCCTGCCCCCATGCCTGCCCGCTGCAATGGCTGTGAGCCAAGACGAGCCTTTCTTCTTTTTAACCTGTTCTGTCTGCTATTTTATCAGAGCAAAGAAACCAGTAAGAAACTAGAAAAGAAAACTTTAGCCCTCTCCAGGAACTCAGTTCATCCTGGGAACTAGGAAAGGGCGTCACTGCAGGGCCAGCCAGAGGTCTCAGTGTGCTCCTAACTCCAACTCCATCTGCTTCTAGACCAGTCTCATCCCTTTTCTTCTGGACAACTGCTGATCCCTAAACCACGAACCTCTGAAGCCACCCTAGGTCCTGACTGCTTCTTGCTCTTGTTTGAGTACTTGATCCCCCAGCTGGTGTCTGCGGTTGTAAGATGTGGTAGGACTTTTGGACTATGAGCTAGCTGGCTTTAGCTAGCTTAGAGAGGGCCTAAAGGGTTACACCCAACATGCTTGTTTGGCCTGGGGTCTCTGTTTACTGATGCACCAAGAAGCACAGGTCCCTTTTCCAACTTCTGTCACTGTGATGGAGTCCCAGCCATGCCTTCCCCATCATGAAACCACGAGCTCAAAGAAACCCTTCTTCCTTTAGGCCGCTCCTATTCAGATAGTTCATCCCAGAAACGGGAGGATAAACTAATACATTGGCTGGTTTTGTTCCTTGTGAGCAGAAATGAGACAAGGTCTCACTGTGTGGCTCAGACTTGCCCCAAAATCATGATCCTCCTGCCTCATCCTTCTGACTGCCTGGATTTCCAGTGGGTACCACTACCCCAGACACCGTCTGCTCCTGCTGCAAACTTCTACCACCATGGAACCTAAGAAGGCGGAGCCTGAATAAACCTACTTTCCACTCTTCTGACCAAAGTCCTTCTTTCCCCCTCATTTATTTTACCTGGCAAAATCGCCGATAATAGTCTCTATCTGCACACACCTACAGGGGTCATTGTGATGGAAGTTTTTCCAGTCTCCTCTACAGCCATTTCAAGATATTAAAACTGCTTGTGCATTCCTCTTAAGTCATGTACATTTGTCAAGTAAATCAAGATTAATTTCAAAATAACAAAGACGAATTATATGGCTCAAAATTTCTACATCCATATTTATATTTTCTTGATTTGTCAAGTACTGGATAGTTTTTTTTTGGTTTGTTTGTTTGTTTTTTAATCCCAACTATAATTTCAGTTTTTCAATAACCACTCACAAAGTTGCCTCATATACAGATGTTGTTATCTGGGCCTCAAAAGTTCATGTCCACTCCAGTTTCATAAAAAAGCAGATTTTTTTAAAGTTAAAATTAAGTGTATGTAGTCTGCTAAAAATCTTCTTTTATCTAGGGGCTGGGGAGATGGCTTAAGAGCACTGGCTGCTCTTACAAAGGACCTGGGTTCAGTTCCCAGCATCTACATGGCAGCTGGCAACCATCTATAACCAATCTATAATTATCAGAGAAATCGAAGCAAACTCCTTCTCACTCCAGCCAGAAGAGCTGCCGTTAAAAGTACAAACAATGGGGCTGGGGGGATGACTCACCCGTACTTACTGTTCTTGCAGAGGATCCAGCACACACACCACACACACACACACACACACACACAGTCTCACACACACACATTCACATTCACACACACAAACACACACACACACATTCTCACACACACACATTCACATTCACACACACACACACACACACAGTCTCACACACACACATTCACATTCACACACACAAACACACACACACACATTCTCACACACACACATTCACATTCACACACACAAACACACACACACACATTCTCACACACACACATTCACATTCACACACACACACACACACACATAAAGGTACCAGCCTATCCAATTTGTTCTTTTGCTCTACAGATGTGCTACAGTTTTAATTAGAATCCAAACAGAGAGCTCAGACTCTTGAGGCTGGGCCCTAAGTTTCAGGCAATGGGATCTGACTTCCTTCCATTTCCTATAGCTGCTGTGAGTGTGTGTGTGTGTGTGTGTGTGTGTGTGTGTGTGTGTGTGTGTGTGTGTTCCTTTGAATATTAAATGCTGAGCCTGGTATCCTCTGCCCTTCGATCTTAGTGGGCTAGCCTAAACTGATTCCAGCATCCATATGGAACATGAGGGGACACCAGCAGTCAAGCTGTGATTCTTGCAGTCAGTCAGCAACCATGCATTCATTCATCTGGTAGGTGTTTAGTAAGTGCCTACTATGCGCAGGAGTTTCAAACCCATATACTTACAAAGACCAGAAAGTGAAGAGATGTAAAAAGATGTGTGAGGAGATAAGAAACCACAGGGTAGCATCCAATATCCCTCAAAGGAGGGCGTGGCTCCACTGTGCAAGCTGAAGCCGGCTCTGAGGGATACACGGCCAGTAGACTATCTCTTCCTTTGACTTTATAATCCTCAAAATGTATAGATTTGCAGCTTAATATGCAGCCTCCATTTTTAACGCAGGGCCTGCAGACACGCCATGGCTCTTACTGTGATTGTTCATGTGTCACAATGAGGGAGGTGAGAGGAAAGAAGCCTGTCTGAGGCCTGCTACCCAGGGAGGTCAGGTAATGGGTCAGTCATCATGCAGGCCAGTTTGCAGAAGGAAAAGGTCATTGTTATACCAGGAAGGCAACCCCTGATCTTGACCTGCCTGAACCAGATAGGCCCTCTAACAACCTACCTGGGAAGGAGAAGGAGGAAGAGGAGGAGGACGAGGAAGAGGAGGACAAGGAGGAAGAGGAAGAAGAGGAAGAGGAAGAAGAGGAGGAAGAGGAAGAGGAGGAAGAGGAGGAGGAGGATATAAGAACACAAATAGTGTGGAATTTTCCCACAAAACTGGATGAGGCCTTTACTTAGGGTTGTCCTGTAGGCAAAAGTGAAGGGACAGATCTGTCATGGGTGGACTAGCAGTTGGCATCCAGTTCTTCCCACTCTAGAGAAAGCAGAACAGAGCAATTCGAGAGTCTGAAATGCAGCATCAGGATATCAGCTTTGCAAAAGGACTCTCTTCCTCACCTGTGGGTTGGTTTCCATGCTACATACATACACCAGCCTGCAGCCCACGTTTGTAGTCGCAGTTATGAAGTACTCTCTCCCCTGCCCCACCCCACCTCTCTCTCTCTCTCTCTCTCTCTCTCTCTCTCTCTCTCTCTCTCACACACACACACACACACACACACACACACACACACACACACTATTTTTCCAAAAGAGTTCATGCACGCAACATTCAAGCAGTGAAGAAAAATTAAATCTTGCCTTCTGGACCCCTCCCCCCCCAAATTCCTGGGTCCTTAGCAAGAAACAACCAGTTCTCCTTAGCATACTCTAGCTGATCTTAGTTCTATGCAATACTCAGATATGTCTAACATATTGCCACATATCATGTGTCTTGGATGCCAGCAACACCAGCCTCAGGCATCAGTTCTGAGCCAAGCATTGACTTACCACTCTCTAACCACAAAGATGCATATACTTGTATCCTACGGATAAGAACAGTGATGCTCAGAGAGGTTAAGTGTCTTCTCCAGGGTTACACACCCAGGTAGTGTCAACGATGCCTTCCCCAGTATCTGACAAAAAGTGAAAAATTCTTCCTTTACTTGTCATTTCCAAAGTAAATGTGTATCCCAGCAGCCTTGCAAGTCACTGGCATCACAGAGGAGTCAGAGCATCAGTGCCTACTCCAAGTAGCTAAGTATGGTGCCAACCTGGGTGTCCACCAGCAGAGGAATGGGTGAAGAGAATGTGCTACGTACACGCAAGGGAACTATCTTCAGGCATGAAAGAGAATGTGGTGGTATCAGTTGCAAGAAAACTGTTGTGACTGGAGAGAATAATAGCAAGTGAATTAAGCCTGTCCCCAAAAGACAAATTTCATATTTCCTGTTATTTGTGTGCCCTAATTTTGTGTAAAGACATGGAATCATATGTGTACAGGACACACAATCAACAGTGAGACCATCTGGGCCAAGAAAGGGGACTGATTGGGGTGGAGAGAAAATGGAGGTCAGAGGTTATAAGAGAACTATCTTCAACATTTATACATGTTTAACATATACGGCATTGCTGAAAATACCCTTGTGTGGGACTTTAGAGAAGGCTCAAGGGGGCCCTGGCTGCTCTTCCAGGGGACCTGGGTTCAATTCCCAGCACCCACATGGTAGCTCACAATTGACTATACTGTGGTTCCAGGGGATCTTGTGCCCTCTTCTGACCTCTGTATGGGCATGGGTTCTCAACCTATGAGTCACAACCACTCCTGGAGCTGCATATTAGATAATTATATTATGATTTATGATGATAGCAATATTACAGTTATGAAGTAGCAATGAAGATAATTTTATGGTTGGGGTCACCACAACATGAGGAACTGTATTAAAGGGTCACAGCATTGGGAAGGTTGAGAACCACTGTCTGTTGGTATCAAGTATGTATGGGTACATATACATACAAGCAGGCATACATAAATAAAATCAATATGAATAAAATAAAATGAATAAATCTTTTAAAAATATTTTAAAACGGAAAATGCCCTGGCATAATGCAATAAATACCATGTATTGTGAATATATATCATAAAAGTTGAACATTGTCTTACTTTGGGTTTGACTTCTGTGAACAGACACCATGACCAAGGCAACTCTTATAAGGACAACACTTAATTGTGGCTGGCTTACAGGTTCAGAGGTTCAGTCCATTATCATCATGGCAGGAAGCATGGCAGCATCCAGGCAGGCATGGTGGTAGAGGAGCTAGGAGTTCAACATCTTCATCTGTTGGTAAACAGGAGGAGACTGGCTTCCAGGCAGCTAGGACCAAGGTCTTAAAGCCACACCCACAATGACACACCTACTCCAACAAGCCTACACCTAATAGTGCCATTCCCCAGGTCAAGCACATACAAATCATCACAGACATTAATAAATCAAATAAAATGTCCCATTTATGGACCAACCTGTCTCTGCCTGAATGTTGTTGCTGTCGCTATTGTTTGTTTGTTGTTTGTTTGTTTGGGGACGTGAGTTTCTTTGTTTGCTAGCTTGCTTATTTGAGACAGGGTTTGCTACATAGCCCTGGCTGACCTTGAACTCTCAGCATCTCAAGTGCTGGGATTATAGGAAGGCATCACCACACCCAACTCACACTGGAGTTTGCTAAAGAGACAGCTTAGTCCCTGACTAAAATGTTTACTGTGTGATGTGAAGATAGGAGTTCAGGGCCTAGCACCTGCGCACCAAGCCAGATCTGCGCACCCATCACCTCAGCACAGGAAGGCAGAGAGGACAGGTTCCCAGGGTCTCTCTGACCAATCAGTCTTGCCCTTTGGTGAGCTCTAGGTTCAGTGAGGGATGCTGTCTCAGAAAATCAGGTGGAAAGTGGAGACACATGGCCTCTACACATCCACACATGTGTGTTCAGACCCCTCACGTGTGCACATAATACACATGCACACTCTAAAACATATGTACAAAATTTAAAATGCGAAACAATATATTTTTAGTGCATTAAAATTAGGGTAACAAAGAAACAATGAGAAACACATTTTATGGCACATTGTGGCATACTGGCAACCTGCAGGACTGTGTACCTGCAGGGTGAGGACAAACTCCAGTCACAGCTATAGAGCCCCAATCACCACACACCAAGTCTCCAGGAACCAGCAGCTGATACCAGTTGCTGTCTGTGAGAAGCACCCAAACAACTAACTCCACAGGATTTTCTGAATTTCTTAATTGCTCTTTCTCCTCTTCCTCCTCCTCTTCCTCCTCCTCCTGCTCCTCCTCCTCTTCTTCCTCCTCCTCTTCTTCCTCCTCCTCTTCTTCTTCATCTTCTTCTTCCTCTCCCTCTTCCTCTCCCTCCTCCTCTTCTTCCTCCTCCTCCTCTTCTTCCTCTTCCTCCTTTTCTTCCTCCTCCTCTTCCTCCTCCCTTTCCTCCTCCTTCTCCTCCTCCATACAAGGGAGCTTCTAGGATGAATATTTAAGGCCTGCATGTTCTATCCAACACACCCCACCGCTTAGAAAGGGACGCTATGGCTCCAGAGATCAGAGAAAATAAACAGAAGACCGCATGAGTGGCTCCCGGCATGAGTCAACGTGGATGTTCTCTCCTTCCCTTCTGAGCACAAAGGGTGCTTAAAACTTTAATGAATTGAACTCTATGAGTAAGGCATGTTAATCATTTTAATTACCCAGCAGCTTGAAATCAGATATAACGTCCAATAATGTATCTTTAAACGAACACAACCCTGCCCTATAAAAAATCCCTTCCAAAGCCATTGTAATAATTTCTATTTATCTTTGCTGACGTTAACTGTTATCCGGCCCAGCCGGCCGACAGACAGCCTTTGCCGTGCCTTCTGCTCTGAAAGCAACGTAGTCTACTTTTTCAGTATCATTAGCGTCCCCCTGGTGGGCAGGGAGCAAGGTGGTGGCAGTGGTCACACTTCAATGCTTTATCTCATATGACAAAGAGAGATGATGCGCTTCCATCCGGGCCAGCCTGGCAAAGGGGAAGGTGGCCGCAGAGAACTCCCTCTGCTGCCGAGAATCACCAAAGGGCCCCGGCATGTGACTGGCTAACAGCGTGAAGGGGCAGACAAATAGATTTCCCTCTGTATTTATAGCCGGCATCATTCTTCCTTTCAGGGCGTTCAGTACAGGTAGCTGTTTTATATGAAATGAACAATCTTTATAGACATACCAGAGCCATAACAAGCCTGATTTTCAACGAAGCTGAGGTGTATAACTCTTACCGAATTGTCAGGCCACTTGCTCAACAAATCAAGCCTAACTTATGATGTTTGCGGTGTAATTTTTATTCCTGTTTGACTAGCCAACTACCCCGTGGTAATAGGATGTTAGGAAAGGGCAGTGGCGATGTTTGTGTATGCCGTGATTGATGGACCGACTCGGCATTTTTCATTTATATCTCCGGATTCCAAATCAGTTAAGTTGAGGAAAAATGAAACAAAGTGGCAAGAAAAATGTTTGCAGATTGCAGCCCGGGTGCTCCCGGAGATCTGAGTTCAGCCCACATCTGCCGGGATTGTCTGGAAACATTAAGATATCTAAATGAAAATCAATACGCTATGTGCCAGGCGTTTGCTACCAGGAACAAGCATCCAGAGACCTGAGCTAATCAGACTTCCAGTGTGCGCCTCGGCACAGGCTGAACCCCAGGGGTGTCCTAATTGCTCAAACTAATCATAGGAGAGTTAAATTTATAACCAAGAAAGACATTTTGTTTTTCTTACCAGTCATCGTTTGGGAGCAGAATAGCTCACCTGTGAGGTGGGTGGCAGGTGTACTGGGGGAGCCCCTTGGAGGGGTTGGGGGAGCATGGGGAGCACCTGTCAGAAGAGATGGAAGACAGATTTACCGACAGCCATGAAATCAGTGAGGCTTGAAGAAACCCAGAGTGGGAGAGGGCCTGCCTCTGTTCCCTTAGAACCTGAAAACCTGTTCTCTTAGACTGGCTTCTTCACCCCTATGTTCTGAGTGGGGAAAGCCCACACAACCCATAGCCTTTAATTCCCTGCCTAGTTTTCATTTTAAGGAACCAGCCCAGAAAAGCAAATTGCATCTGTGTTGTTAAAAATATATGAATCTGTTTTGTTTTGTTTTGTTTCCCCTTGAGTTCCACTCCAAGCTTTTGTCCCTTGGAGCCTCAAAGAAGCTAATGTCGCTTGGTGACATGCGTCTCCCTAATATACTGTTCAAACAAGTCGCTGATATTATTCACACTCCCACAAGCTACAGAGTCACACACGAGCTATTGAAAGACACCAACCTATAATGCTGAAACCATAATGTATCAGGGGACTAGATTCCTAATATTTGTATTCTAGATGCCAAGTGTGGGCATATTTTGTACTATTTTCAACAAATTACACCAAAATATGCAAAATGTTTATGAGGCTCCATCTTCTATTTTTGGCTCTGGTATATTTGCAACTTAATAGTCCTTCAGAGATTTGTTTGTCTCAGGAGAAATGAGAAAGTGAGAGGGGGGAAGGAGGGAAGGAAGAAGAGAGGAAGGGAAGGAGGGAGGGAGAGGGGGAAGGAGGGAGGGAGAAAGAGAGAGAGAGAGAGAGAGAGAGAGAGAGAGAGAGAGAGAGAGAGAGAAGGGGATATGGTTTGTTCAAGCAACAAGTCTCGTTCAGCAGATTTGCTTTTGTAGGGAACTGAGCCAGCCATCCCATGGGACTTCCCTCTTCAACAAGAAATTTAATAATATTATTTGGATTCTTTGTGCCCTGGAATTTCAGATGTATTTTTAATGCATATATCTTAAAACAAAACAACCTAAATGCTAAATGCTTTCCTAGACAGCATGACTCCGGAAGTCTCGTAAGGATGTGGATCAAGGCAAGAGCGGGTCTCACCTTCTGTGGCTTTGTGAGGATGCTTCAGCCCTTCCTCGCAGAGGGCTTGTCAATTCTCATATCTTGGGAAAGGGGTCTCAGGTCTCTGGGATGTGCACAGGGACAGCTTCTCTTGTTCTGCGGCACCATGCCCTGGCTCTCTGTTCACACACACACCGCTACCAGGGAGGACAGCTCTGTGATCTCTTCTCAGCCCGGTGACATCACCATCCCTGTGTAGAACAAGGGCTGCATTTCCTAGCAGAGTCCAGGATGAGGACATTCAGCTGACCCTGGGTTGGTGAGTGTGCAGCTCAGCGGTGCACAGTAGCCCTAGGTTCATCCTGCAGAGCCACATAACATTTCTGCTTCTGGACTATAGGGTAAAATCACAGTCTTCTTACTCCGGCTTGCTCTTTGGAAATGCCGTTAGATGCGCACATGCACTTGGACACATGCTCTCTCTCTCTCTCTCTCTCTCTCTCTCTCTCTCTCTCTCTCTCTCTCTCTCTCTCTCTGTCTCTCTCTCTCTCTCTCTCTCTCTCTCTCTCTCTCTCTCTCTCTCTCACACACACACACACACACACACACACACACGCTGGGGCACGTACGACTTAGTTTCCAATGCTCATTATAATGAACTGAACCTACAGATTGGGCTCGGTGCCCTTCTTTTTTTAACTAGATCAATCATTCCTAACAAGACTGAGAGTTCATCCAAATTTACTATTAATTCAGGATGAATAAAGCCAAGAACAGAGAGCTATAAGAAACGTACTCATCTTCTTGTCCAACATTAGGGTTGGATATGAAGTTTCTCCACCGAAGGCTCATGTGCAGAAGCCTGCTCACTGTCGGGCAATGCTGTGTGCAGAGGGACTGGAAGATGGAGCCCAGCAGCAGGAAGTAGGTCACTGGGGCGGGGGCAGGTTCACTGGGGTATCTTATTCTACCTCCCACCTTCTCTCTCTGCTGCCTGTCTACCATGAGGTGATTAATCTATGCCACATGAGCGTGACATCACCTTGGGCTCAGAGTAAAGGAGACCAAGAATTGTGGAACCCTGAAACCCTTGGCCAAAATAAATCTTCCTTCCCGTGAATGATTTATATCAGGCATTTTATGACAGTGAAGCAAACACACACACACACACACACACACACACTACTGTAGGTCCTCAAAATGTATTTGTGAGGGCCTGGAGAAATGGATTGGCAGTTGAGAATGTCTCTTGTTCTTCTAGAGGACAATATATGGTACCTAGCACTCATGGCATACAACTTCCTATAACACCAACTCCAGGAGATCTAATGTCCCTCTTGGGCACCGACATGCACATATACACACACACATACATAAGACATGCATATAAATAAAAAATCTTTTTAAAATGTATCTGTAAGGTGAGTATGTTGGCCCAGGTTTGCAAGCCCACCTATTTTGGAGGCTGAAGTTGACGGATATTCACGGGATGTCTGAGCTACAGAGTGAGTTCAAGGTCAGCCTGGGTAACTTCATGAGATCTTGTGTCAAAATTTAAAATTAATAAAAGTGCTAGAGATGAAGATAGCTTATTTTAGCACCTACTGAGCATATGAAAGGTCCAGTCTCTAGTAATATACACACACATACACATACCTACACACACAAGGTATTTGTAGACTTGTGAACTCTGTAATATGTGGATATGAAGCTGGAATTGGTCACACTCTTCATAGACTGACCTAGTGTCAAGACCGTCAGTCAAGTGGGAAGAAAAGTCTGGAACACAGCACTAGGACTGGATCACAGCTTTTCTTCCAGATTTTCATCTACACAAGAACTGAATTAATGTGTGTGTATGTTCGTGTGTGTGTGTATCTGTATATACGTTTCTGTGTGTATGTGTGTATATGTATATGTGTGTGTGTATCTGTATGTATGTTTCTGTGTGTATGTGTGTATATGTATATATGTGTGTGTGTGTATGTATGCTGTGTGTGTATGTATTTGTGTGTCTGTGTGCTCATGTGTATATGTGAGTATGTGTGCATGTGTATGTATGTGTGTATATATATATGTATGTGTATGCGTGTGTGTATTACTAGAGACTGGACCTTCATATACTCAGCAGGTGTTCTTCAAATAAGCTATTTGTAGTGGCCTAAATCTTCATCATGGGCAAAGGCCACAGTTATAGAACCTCCTTAAACAGAAAGACTCCAACCTCATTCTTCAGCCAGATGGGGCCAATTAGGAAAGCAGGTTTGAAGACTTGATGAGGCAAGGAGGGAGATACATGGAGGAGGTGGGGATTAAGACTTTAGAGACACTCTACCCTAGTCCATGGTCTGCCTGTGATGTGCTTTTGCAGGTGACATCTTCCATGCATAAGGATGCTGTGAAATGGCATAGACAGCTCCTGGGGTCTTAGCCAATCAAACCTTCAAGAAGCAGTGTGACAAGGACAGAATCGTCAGTGGAGACAGACAGAAGCATCAGTGGGGATGGACAGAACCCAAGCTTCTGATAGGTACACATTCGCCATGCCAATCGTGGCTTCACACAGCAGACCAAGGATGAGCCACCATCACAACGTTGCTAAGATACGCAACCATCTCTCCCATCCTGCCAGCTATTGCATCAATGGCTTCTCTCACTGCTGTGACCAAATACCTGACGAATGCAACTTCAAGAAGGAAAGATTTAACGTAGATCACGGTTCGAGGGGACACAGTCTGTCATAGCAGGGAAGGTGCCGGTGGCAGGCATGTGCAGCTGAGATCTCCGATCTTCTCACACCTTTGTAGAACAGGAAGCATAAAGCAGACAGCAGACAGGAAGTAAAGCCAGGCAATGAAACTCCTAGGCCCTGCCTCCAGTGACCCACTTCTTCCAAGGATGTCCCGCCTCTTGGAGAAGCTGCAACCTTCCAAAGACAACAATACAAACTAGGAACCAAACGCTTAAGCTCAGAAGTCTGTAGGGGAAATTCCACATTCAAACCACGATAGAGATCTTAGTGCTGTGAACCCCACTGACCTAGAGGAAGGGGTCAGGGTCAAAGGTCAACAACCAGGAAGTGAAGTGCCAAAGTGGATCTAAGACAGAAATCAGAACATCCACTCCCAACAGAAACTTCCAAAAAATGCTGACAAGCCAGAGCGCAGCTTCATTAAGAGAGCCTCCTTGGAGGGGGCGGGGTGGGGGAAGCACTGTGTCCTACTTTTCAAGGAGGGGACACAAAGCATCAATGATTCTACTCACCCCAGATGGGGTAACCATTGCTACAAAGTTCACCCTGGTGAACCAGTGTTTTTTTTTATTCATGTTACAAACAAGAGTACAGACAAGGAGTCTCTCCGAGGAGCAGCCCTGTGTGCACGACAACTCATGAAAACTACAAGCCTGGAGACCTCTGTGGCTGCAGTGGAGACTTCCCTCTTCTCCACACCCCTGCTGGCCAGACATGCCCCACCCCACCACTCCCTCATCCCCTACTCCCCACTCCCACCCCCCACCTTGCTGCTGCTTGCTTGCCCTGTAGATAGTGAGTTACATTTCTTCCAAGTTTCTGCTTTCCCAAACCTGTGACCTTTTGATTTTCTGCTGAGCCTAACAAGCCTCCCCTTCTCTCCTAGAGGGAGTGTTTCGACTTGGAGCAAGCTGTCATACAGCAAGCACAATGGCAGTGCAATCAAAATAGTGTCGAGGTAAATATTTCGGGGACTCCGGTGTGTGGCCCACTTGGGCTCCTCCCAATCTCTCCTCCAGACAAAGGTGAAAGTAATGGGCCTCCCGTTTCAGTGGCTCTGGGTTCCTCCCTCCTGTCTTCGGAATGCCCTGGTCTCACAGTCACCATGCCACCTTTAAGAAACCAGACGGACAGCCATTTCCCCCAGAGCCTCAGTGAGGATCAGCAGTGCCCGTAAGCCACCGCAACCACCTTCAGTGAAGCTTCATTTACAAGACTGGCTCTTCCCTTTCTCTTTTGGCTCTGGAGGAAAGGGGTGAGGGAAAGAAAAAGGAGTGTTCACCCTGAAGACAGTCAGGGAGTGGACATAACTGGCTTCATTCTAATAAATCACAGTGTCCCTAGGAGGCGGAAGCAACAGGGGCATGGCCAGCGAACCACACTGCACATTGACCCACGGCCAAGCTCACAGAGAAATAATGTCCCTTTCACAGCCTCCCGGAGAGATGGCCTGCATTTGCCTCTGACAAATTAGAAGTGTCCTGAATGCAACCATTCCTCAGAAAATAGGCCTGATTTAGCCGTGCTCACGCTGCCATTAGCTGGCTGCTTAAAAAGGCTATTTAGGCAGGGAAGGCTGTAGACCACTGAACTTCTGGAGGTAGCACTTCTAAAGGATGACTCCCTTGGACCTCTACCTAAGCCAGTCAACTCCGTAAAAATCTAGAGGACTGGGCACACTTTAATGAGAGCAAAGGTGTCATTTGTCTCTGGTGTCTCTGTGTGTGAGCTTTTTCTGTGGAAATTCACGGGATCACACTGGAGCCAAGATGGGAGCTACCCTGTGCAAACCAGCGGCTCCTCCCCATCCAATGCATTTTGACTTGTTCAGGGCTAACCTGAACCCTAACCATTCCTACTGAACACCGGGAAAAATCACCAAACAGATCTGGTTATAACCACAGCCCAGAAGATGAAAGAATCCTTTGACAGGAAGTATTCATGTTTGAAAACTCAGTGTGCAAAGATTGTAACCTGTCACTGTGTTCCCTGGGGAAACTACCTTCCTAAAAATTATCTCTAATGAGACCCACAAATCTAAGTGGAAGACAGCTTACTTTATTGTGTTTGTAAAGATAAAAATGTTTTAAATAGGTCATAGCTCCTGGGACTGACAGTCCCACCATGAGGGGAAGGTCATTTGGAAATGTTAATAAAAGTTTTCGTAAAATATGAGGGTGCTCAAAGAGTAACGTTCGGATGTAAAAATGCCCATGGAAGTATAATTTCTACCACGATACACAGCAGTTTGTCTGCATCCAAATCTTTACCCAAATCCTCACTGCCTTTGCTCCCCAGCTATTTTGGTGGTCATGCTGGAATCCAATCTTTATTGGGCGGGGCTGCAGCATCATGACCTTCCCTGGCTATATTCAAAGCACCCCTATGAAGTTCATATGTACCCCTGACCTAGGGTTGACTCAGTTTGCCCAAGTTATCCTAACACCAAAAGCAAGACAAAGGTGGACCTGTAGGTTACACGGAGGAAGGTAAGCAGGCCTCAACCCTGAGGCTGGAGCTTTCTCCACTCACCAGGGGAGTGTGGCAAACTGAAAACACCCGGGTATTTCCTAAGGAACTCCATCATGTTTGAGGTTAACCAGCCCAGAGGAACTATCTCAGAAGAATGTTCTAAGTGATAAAATAGCTAATGATTGGCTAAATCATAGCAGTTTGAGTCAACTTAGATGCTTCTATTAGGGTGACGGGGCATGCAGGGAATTTAGGATTGGGAACAAAAGTCCCTACAGGTACCTGAGGCGGAGGTTGAGGGAAAGGTAAGGTGTGCTGGAATATAGCGTCTCTCCTTTGTCCTGGACCTTGTCTCCATCTTCTCATTGCTGGGGCCACAAGTATGCACAACTCTGCCTGGCTTTCTGCTGGGGTCCTGGGAATCAAACTCAGGTTCTCACACTTGTGTTGTCTCCCAGCTCCAACTTTCATTTCCTTCTCAATTTTCTGAGTTATGGCAAGATAGACTCTTTACGTGCTGCTCCTCACCCCACCTAGAACAATGGCGGCAGGCACGTCAGAATGGTTTCCTAAATATGGTCTTTCTTGGGATTTTGTGGGACCGGATCCAGCCCCCTAACATACATACATACATATATACATACATACATACATACATACATACATACACACACATACATACATATACATACACACATACATACATACATACATATACACATATACATACGTACATATATATACACATACATACATACAGAGAGTGAGAGAGAGGAGAGGGGGTGGGAGAGACTGAGAGATGGAGATAGAGAGACACAGAGATATAGACAGAGTGAGAAACTGGGGGCATTTAACTTCCTTACAGAAAATTGGAGTTAGTAAGTAGTCTGTGCACCTTTCTACATACAGTAAATCATCTGCATCCTGCTTATGAAACACATGCTCTACAAATAAAAAAGTAAATGTCCCAAAAAATATCTACTTTTTATTCTTTGGTGTTTTGGACTTCTGGGTGGTTGGATTCATAAGAATGAAGAATCTGAGAATATGGAAAGATGAGTGTACTCATAAGTGGTTGGGTGAGTGGATGGATGGATGGATGGATGGACTAGATAGATAGATAGATAGATAGATAGATAGATAGATAGATAGATAGATAGATAGATAGATAGATAGATAGATAGATAGATAGATAGATAGACAGACAGACAGACAGACAGACAGACAGACAGACAGACACTGATACATTGTTAGACCATGAGAACAAGATACTGTCCAACTCTTTGGATTTCTTGAGGCAAGGAAGCTGCTTAAAAGGGGTAGGTAAGTTGATTTGTATATGCCTTTCACCCAGAGGATGCCTCTAGTTTCGTGAGAATCCAAATTCAAATACAAAACCTACTTCTGCAAAAATAGTATTTGGGAGGATATGGCTCTGCAGGTCCAGTAAAAAGCTCATGTTGAGGCATCTTTGGGCTGTGTTGATTCTACATTTCATATCAAGCCTCATGAGAAATAAGTAATGATGTAAAAATCTGCCCAAAGGAATAGATGACCAATCGTCCTCTGAGCAGACAGCTCAGAGGAGCGATGAACTCACCGTGACAGGGTGTTCCAGCAAGGGCTGGATGCACATCTGTTAGGAATGTCTCTGAGGGAATTGCCAAATGAGTGGGAGGTCAGAGATTAGAATCTAGGATTCCTTTTGACTTTGATATGTTGTGATCTGTGGCTGGCAGGGTAATGGCCTTCAAAGCTGTCCACACCCTAAGCACAGATCTAAGAATCTGTTACCTTAAATGGTAAAAGGGGGCTTTGAAAATGTGGTAAATCTTTAAGATAGAGCTATGGTCCTTGATTATTCAGGTAGGTTCAAGGTAATCGCTGGGGTTCCTAAAACAAGGTGAAATGCACCAACTTTGAGCAAAGAAGTGAATTTGAAGATGAAAGAGACATCAGAGGTAAACAGTAGTGGACTTCTAAGATAGAGGAAGAGGCTGGGACCTGGAAAACACAGGGATTAATTATCTTGCAGAATTTTTAAATGGAGTCCCACTCACCTCTTGAGCTGTGCTCAAGGGCATGTATGTGGCTGATAAAGCTGGGAGGTCAAGGCTTTGTGTTGTCTAAGGCATTGAATCTGTGATGCTTGTTACCACACTAGCAGGAAACTCATACCACTTTGGAATTTGATCTCTTATACAAAACAAATTAAAGTGCGGATCATAAAATCATAATATGGATGCTACTCCAGCTTCCATTTCTAATATAAAAGGATAACTGTGAGGGGTATCCTCATCCTGTGTACCTGATGATACCAAAGATGGACTTGACAAATGTAAAAGGGAATGTTCTGACCTAAGAGAGTCTTACTCACTTTCAACCCTAGAAGTAGGTGACTCTACTGTGAGAGGCTCAGGCCCTCGTTCTTATGTGTGTCTTGCTGTTTCTCTGGATGTCTTTCTTTCTATTAACCCTTGCACTTTAGTTTTGTTTTTACTAACTAAAGCTCTGTGTCATGAGACAGATAAATACATAAATAAATCCTAGAAAATATTTTCTTCTTTGAAAGATTTGTTTACTAACTATACACATGTGTTTGTTCGCTTGTGTGTATGCTTGTGTCCCATGAAGGGCCCGTGAAGATCAGAAGAGGCCATTGGATTCCCTGGAACTGAAGTCACAGATTGTTATGAGCCACCATGTGGGTGCTGGGAACCAAACCTAAGTCCTTTACAAGAGTATCAAGCACTCTTAGCCACTAAGTCATTTCTCTCCAGCTCCCAGAGTTTGTATATGGTCCACATGACCTCTATTATCCCATTACTCCCCTCTCCCCCTTCACTGTGTGTCAAGGAACCAACTGCACAAAGCCACAAGTACTTTCCCCCATAGGTTTGGTTGGAAGGCCTCTTTCTCCATTGCTTCTAAGTGAGAAGTGGGGTTGACAGAATACAAATTTTGAAATCCACTCAACAAATAAAAATCTTTCTCATTTTGATGTCCATAACTTGTGTCTTATGTGTTGTTGAATAAATGCCCTTGATTTGCAACTACACATAAATTAAAAGTTTTAAGACTAGTTACATTATGAATTTGATTTCTCTAGAGATTGGTAAGAGTTAGGTGACTCCCTGATTCCACAGCTCACATAGTTACATGCATTGCTAAGACTCCAAAAATAGAGGGCACACCATAACCAACAAGGCTGGAGAAGGGAGCTACAAGGGGAAACCTCAGTAATTCATCTGCTGGGGAGCTCCTCACAGTTCTTGAATCAAGACAAGATTAAGAACCACTGCTGACTTGAGAATCTAAAAGAAACCATGTCCCCCCCCCCAAAAAAAAAATCCTAGCCAATTTTTAGGCTATAGTTGTATAAGGAATCATTTTTATCCTCTTACCCAAAAGGCTTCACTCTATTTGAGAACTATAACAAATATCCAAACTCATTGACTTGGAAAAGGAATAACTTCCATACATACAGTTCAATGTATTATAAGTAAATTAATAAATATAACATGCTTATACTATTTAGGACCATCTGTGTGTCCCATGTATTGGGAAAACCTAGGCTACTTTCCCAAACTTGCTGGAGCCAAGAATGACTCATCCCTTCCTATTCCAAATTTTCTTCTCAACATTCACCTTTTTCTGCTTTCTAGAGAAATGAGTGCCCTGTACACAGCTGGGGGTGGGCCAGGGATTAAGTGTAGACTCTTGGCTCAGATCCTGCTCTCACAAGATCCACTGTGCGTTAATTCCAAAGTCCACAAAATGTTATCAAGAGGATAGATATACATGAAACTTGGCAATTCTCAAAATTAGAGACTTAGAGACTTGACTAAGAACTCTCATAGTACAGAAGGTGAGGCTCCAGAAGTCATCCAAGGCTGTATCACTGCAGTGATGGAAAGTGTAGGTATCTATCGTGGCTCATGGAGTCATCAAAGCTGATATGGACCATGAAGTATGAGGATGGACAACCTTGAGGGAACGTAAACACTCTTAAAGGTAAATAAGTCCTCAGGAAACTCAGGGATACCCACAAACAAATTATGTTTAAGGGTCCAAGGTCAAAGAAACATGCCAGGGCATCTCAAATTCAAGAGTAGGGCATGTGATGGTATCTCCTTTCTGAACAGAGACAGCTCTCGTCAGAGTCTCCCCTGTGAGCTCTGGAGGCAGCTGGTCCTCACTTTATGTATTGAATAGCAAGAATGTGCTTCAGGTTTGAGAGAGAGAGAGAGAGAGAGAGAGAGAGAGAGAGAGAGAGAGAGAGAGAGAGAGAGAGAGATATGAGATCTGCAGCAGGACCACAACTCAGGGAACCCTCAAGATGCATCAGACAAAGGGATTGCTGAGTGGGAAATACCATGTAGAATTTGTATAGTAAAGAGTTGTACATCATTTAAGAATAGATGAGGATGGAACTGTAACTCTGTGGTAGAATGTTTGCATAGCATAATCAAGGCCCTGAGTCTGGCTCTCACCAAAAGAAATCTATCATTCAAGACAACTCAATAATCATTCACACACACAATAGTGTGTCCAGGGTTAAATGATTTGGCTATGTGTAGAATGTCAAGAGGTCTCACTGGAACTGGGTTTTGTCAGAACCTTAAGTCATACAGTTATATGGGTCCAAACATTCTCTAGAAGCTGTAAGGCAGGTGTCCTAGAGGTCTCACATGATTAAGGCTGTAGGGAACAAGCTAACTGCTTGAACTGGGAGATCAGACTCCCCTGCCGCAGACTTTGCACCAGCCCTATTCTCTTAGCTAATAACTATGAGACGTAGAGACCTTTATGGCCAACTTCCAGGGGACGGAGAGGCCAAGTCTGGTTCTCAGCTTAGTCTATAAGGTGAAGCATCAAACAGACCAGTTTTGCCCACAGTTGCACATAGCTACAGACTTGAAAGATGGCAATTAGAGGAGACTTCCTATCAACAGCCAGAGCCTCAGATGAGAAAGCTAACTTCACTCTGAACATAAAAAGAATCATGCTGACTCAAAGACCTCTATGGAATCCTAGGATGCCAAAAATGCCTTAGTTTGTTGGTAAGGAGGCCTGGGACATGGATCATAGGCAAAAAGAGAACTTAGAAAAGAGGTCTGGGAAAGATTTCTTGTGTATCTACGCCAGAATGCAGAGTGAAATGATGCCAGTGTTGTATGATGATGAGTGCTGGGTGAGCCTTCACCTTCTAAGACAGAATAAAGGACAAAGTCTAAAACATGCAAGCAGATAACATCAGCCACCCCATCATCAGCACCATGACCTCACCAATAGAGCAGAGGCCTGGTAACACAGATGTTGTGCATGAACCCAGGTCTCTCATTCTCTATGGCTACTACCACTGCCGAATGCCCAACTTGCCAGTTATAGAGACCAATATAGAGTCCATGACATGGCTCCCTCCCTCCAAAGGACAACTTGACTCTAGTGGATCTGTTTCTTCTTGGAAAAGATATGGACTCTGCTTGACTTTCCTACCTACATTGACATTGCTACAATCATTCCTAAGTTTCTATTAGACTTTCATTTCTCTCTAAGGACTTCCATCAAAAGTGGATAGATCCTACCTAGTGCTGCATTGAGCCAGAGTCTATGACTGTGGGAAAATGACTATGAAACCCATTGAATTCTGTCATTAACCACACTCAAAATGAAGCAGCCAGCTGGATAGAGTGATAAAGGGACCCTCTGAAGACTTATCTTCAACCTGGAGATAACACCCAAAGTACTAGTAGCACCTTCTCCAGGAGTCACTACATACTCTGATGCAACAGAAATTATGATTCAGTCCTGCCACATGGCAGAAATCATGAATCAGAATCTGAAGGGAGGAAGAAGGAGCAGTCCCCTGAGAATCCCTCTTGGTGACCCAGTTGAAGCAGCTGTACTTTCTGACCCTGTGACCTCCAATCTCTGGAGTATCTGAAGGTCCTACTGCCCAGAGCAGGAACTCCCCAACCAATGGTAACAGTGTTGTTATAGCTTTATTTACAACTGTTTTTTGTTCACTTGGTTCTGATACTGAGAGTCTGAAAAGAAAGAAGGGAGGAAGCAAATCTGTAGTTGTATAATAGGAGAGCTGTCTGGTGACCCAGGGCATCATGTTACCAGTGTCCTGTCCTGTCTTCAAAAAAGATGGACACATTCTGTAGCCATGGCTGGGAAGGGACGTGGTAAATAAAAGGCTTGGTCATCAAATCACATAAGCTCTCCAGAGCACTAAGAGTAATGTCTAAGGATAAGGAGCATCATAAACAGTAGAAGATATGGACCATGGATAACAGATGTAGCCAATAGAATAGCTTCAATAATAATGATGACACTTTATCCCACTAACTCTATTCTTAGAGGTCTCCCCTGGAAAGGAAACTAACCAAGATCATAAGATTGCTGGCCATAAACCCAGTGATGTGGACTGATCAGGAGGGTAAGGGGTGGCCTGGGGTGGCCCTTGTGTACTAAGCATTCCAACTTCTGAGAATTTTGGTGGCTTGCAGCTTTCAACTTAGCCCCTCTTTGAAAATAATTTTCGGCTAAAGAGTAGCCTTATTCAAGATCACACATCTCCTCCCCATTGGCAGCACACACCCAAGACTGCCTGATGAGACCCAGAAGCTAGAAGTGTGAGGCTCAGGCTCCCATGACCTCACCTCAGCGCTGACCTTCTCAGCAGTCTGTCAGGCTCCAGCGCGTTTCATGGGATTTTCCACAGCATCCTCACTTGTGACTTATTATGGTGAAGCTTCTCCTCACTCTTCCCAGGGTGTTGTCCCTAACAGCATTACCCAATGAACACTCTGCATACAATTCTTGAAGGCTTGGAATCTGATTCCTAGAGAACTCAAGTTAGAAGAAACGTTCCCTTTAAGGGACAGATATATGGGTGCCATTATGAGCACCTTTTCTCCCTCCCTACTCCCTCTCCCTCTCTCCCTCCTCCTTTCTCTTTCCCTCCCTTCCTCTGTCTCCCTCCCTCTTCCTTTCTCTCTCTCTCTCTCTCAAACACACACACACACACACACACACACACACACACCACCATACAACACACACTTAGCAGCTTCTATCCCGCTTAGGGCAAAAGATAAAAGACCTACTTGGCCCCCACCTACCAATCCATCTCTGCCGCTCAGCTCTAGGCACCTCTCCCCTTGGCACCCTCTGTTTCAGTAGTTCTGGCCTTTCTTGAAAAAAACAGGCAAGTGTTGTCTTGACCCAGAATCTTTGCACTGACCGTACCACATGGGCACTTCTCATATCCTCTATCTTTCAGTCTTTATTAAAAAAAACAAAAAAACGCTTTTTCAAACCCAGACTTTATCAAGGTTCCGTTATTTGGGTCTCTGGCCCCATTCTTCTTGCATAGTCCTCATGGATTTGAATTAAATACCTGTGCCACCATGTATCTAACACCTACATTGCTTGTTATTATGATGCCAGCACATGGGACAATACCAGTCTTCTGTCTGACAATAAATACCTAATAAATTTGTGAATGTTGCTGATGGCATACACATTTAACCCTAATACTTGAGAGGCAGAGTAGGTGGATCTCTGTGAGTTCCAGGCCATGCAGGACTACACAGTGAGATGCTGACAAAACAACAATAACAACAACAAAAAATGTCAATTTATATAAATAGATGCAAGGCTGAGTAGTTTCTAGGCCCTCCACAGACATTAAACCCACACAGCTTTCAGCATTGTCTCCTGTGGGCATTTTTCTTGGTTGGTGATTGTCTATCTTGGTGGATTCCTGCCTAGCCAAAGCCACTCAGTCAGTATCACCTGACTTTATGTCTCAGGTGGTTAACCTATTTCTCCCCACTTGTGAATTAAGAAAAGGATTTGTTCTCCTTATTTGAACTTTAGGCTTCAAGAATGTTTATTAAAGTAAATCCTAAGAAAACACAACGTAAACATCTATGTTGAAAGGCAGGGATGCTTTTGGTTTCTCCATTCCCCTCCCCCAATCTTTGGTATACCACAGGCCCTCAGAGAACACAGGATGTGTGGGGCTCCTGTACTGCTCAGTTTGTAGGTATTAATCATATTCTACATTTGGTATGACCAAGGAGAACCCAACTGTAGGGAGAAATATACCCCTGGTATTCCCTACGCTGCTAGATGGTAAATGTGTCAGGCTTGAGTACAATCCTCCAGGTTAAATGATGCGTGTATCCAAGAACAAAACCAACAACGATAGTTCTAACACTCTGACCCCCATTATGAGTGTGGAAGAGGGTCCCAAACGCAATGGAACAGGCACAGAATCCATGCAGCCACACACCCCACAGGACATGGGCTCCCTGCTGCTGGATCCTCTGACTCTTCAAAGAAATGTCAAGATGGATTCGGCTTTGTATATTTAATATCTGACCTTAAGTTAAAAGAAAAATAAAACAGGGGGCTGGAGAGTTGGCTCAGCTGTTAAGTGCACTGGCTGCTCTTGAAGAGGACCAAGTTTCTGTTCCCAGCACTCACATGGCAGCTCACAGCCATCCATTCCCCCAATTCCAGGGCAACCAGCACCTTCTTCTAACCAGTGTGGGTATTGGCTAACATGTGTACATCCAGACAAACACTCATATACATAAAATAAATCAAAAAATAAAAAGCAATAAAACAAAATAAGGTAGCATGACTTCCAAATCAAACACAGTTAGCCCGTGGTGATCACAGGAGTCTTGTTCTAGAACCCTCCATAGACAGCAAACTCCACTGAAGGATGCCTGAGTCTCTTGTATAAAACTGCATGAAGTTTTCACCTTAAATCCTGTACAGACTCAGTCATCTCTGTTGTGCTTATCACTCCTATTACAATAGAAACATCCTGAAGATGATTCTAAGCTACATAGTTCAGGAAACGAAAATGAGAAAAAAACTAGTTCACTAGTAAACTTAAGTTTACTTAAGATGGATTTTTTTTTCCTAAACACTTTCTGTTTGCAGGCACTTAAACCCAGGGATACAGAGAACCAACTGTGCACCCAAAGCAGCACCAAGCCTGAGGGCTTTGGAGAGCTCTGCATCGCCAGTCAAATTGTCTCTCCAAACTCACCAGGAAAGCCACTGAGTCCTAGGAATGGCTGTGCCTCAGTTTCTCTATCTGCCGAATGAGTGTGAAGGGCCAGGCGTTCAGCTCTGTGTTTCTGAAGGTCCCTCTAAAGTTGGCTGTGCACCCATCCGTGCCCTCATCCCAAGTAGCTCATTTTCATTTACAACTTGAAGGCAAGTGAAAGGTGTTTTGCTGGGATTTCCATCTCTTTCAAGGACTAATTGCAAAAGACAGGGGCGAGAGCACGCACCACACTCTCCTTCACATCTCATTACATTTATTCAGTTTTATTACTAATTCTTTGTTCATATAATTTTCACCCTGGGATCTACATATTTTGTCTAGTTACCCCAACTCTGAAAACCTACCTTACTTCCAGGGGCCTCCATCACCTCAGCCAACGTTCATGAGATTTTTAAAGCAATCACATCAGGGCTCACACTAGCTTCCCAAGCATGGTGGTACTCTAGAGAGCATGCAAAACCCTTCACGAAGCCTAGGGCATGGCCTGAGGGAATATAGGGACTCACTCCAAGGATTACAGAAGTCCGTGTTTGTTCACTGAAATACATAAAAATGTATAGGTAGGGAGAGCTAGTCAGCTCTCCCTGCCTTCCAAAGCTCCCGGCTGTACATGTCTGTCATCCCAGAATGCAGGAGGCTGAGGCAGGAGGATCATGAGTTGTCTCACTAGGCTGTGTAGGGAGACACTGTCTCAAATTATCAAACCAAATTTGCACATGAAGAGCAGGAGAAATAAATGTCGGTTAAAATCATCAAAATCCAACCTGGATTAGGAAGTATGGGTTTTTATGACAGTACCCACCTCCAAAGGTAGGTCTCACATTCCTGGACCAGCAAACATGGCATCTCTAGTCCAGCAAAGGCAGTGTACCTCTTCTGGCCACTTGCACTTGTTAGCAAGCAAAGCCAAGTTCAAGCCTTGTCTCCAATGACTTTACCCAGATTTAAAAAGCAGGTTCTCCTTCCCAGGAAGCCAAGGATAAAAAAGGACAGGAAATATACAGGAAATACACACACACTCCCCGTGAAACGCCACCCCAAAGGACAAACGCAGTAATCCCACCAATGATGCTCCAAGCCAGTGATGGCTAGCA
Organism: Tokudaia tokunoshimensis; assembly: GCA_036184795.1. Classification (NCBI taxonomy): domain Eukaryota; kingdom Metazoa; phylum Chordata; class Mammalia; order Rodentia; family Muridae; genus Tokudaia; species Tokudaia tokunoshimensis. The sequence continues at coordinate 5,903,882 of BTHU01000001.1, forward strand.
GCCGACAAATACCCGCAGACCTCAATCCATTTTTATTGTATTCAGGCTGCAATGCTGTATTTCCTGCCTCCCCTTAGCACCACACATACAGTGTACTTGAAAACAAAAATCCATAATATTGATCCCGCAATGTCACCACAATTATTCTTTTGAAACAGCCATTGAAAACAAATTACATCTGCACTGCCTTTTCATCCGCCTGCTGTGGGTGAGCAATGCTCACTGTGGCCTCCAGCACCAGGGTGTTAGCACTGTGTCACAGCCGACAGGACAGCCCAGGGAAAAAGCAGGCGGGGCTGGGGCGGTGGGGGGGTCATGAAGAAAACCAGATCAGAAGGGTCAGCCTGGCTGGGTGTCCAGAGAGGGTGTGGTCTCCCATGAGGAGGTAAGCTGAGAAAGAATCCTGGACTGCTTCTGAAGCTGCTGTTGGAACTCTGGGGGTGGAGGGTGGGGTGGGGGCGGGGGTTGTCCCCTAGCTCCTTAAACCAAAGATTTAGCCAAGCCCTCATCTCTGGATGTTCTAATGTTTAATCTAATAGCTGTAAGAGACACTGGACTTTGAGCTCACCTAATGTGCTAATTCTGTCGACAAATTGAAGTCTCCTTAACAGAGCTGAAGAAAAGCTAGACAGATGCTTTCCATAGTCTTGGCCATCGCCCACCCACAATTCTAACTAAATAACATGTGCCCACCCCCACCCCAAAAAAGCCAGTCTTTCTCTTTGGCAACAAGCTGCCTCCCCAGAGCATGAAGAGTAAAGCTTCCCTGGAGAGCCAAGGCTCGCTACAGATGTGGTGGCCCTACCCCTGTAGATCCCAGATCCCCTATCAAACACACTCTCTCAGCCTGATCCCCTCCCCAGGAATGGCTGCATTTCGGGGAACCTGCCTGTTTCCTTTAGATCCTTGTCCTTGGAAAAATTCTCTGCCTAGTAATTAAATTCCCTGCCACAGAGTGGTAGGCAAAGGGAAATTCTTTTGTTAAGGTTTGACCACACAAGTCAGAGCGGTGACTGTTGCAGTCTCGGGAAGTGATAACTTTGGGCCGTTAAAAAAAAAAAAGAAAGCCAATAGCCTTGTTGACATGGACATGGGAACCTAACCCCTGAAGCCTCCTGGTATGACGCATTGATTTTCCTGTCCGTGTACAGTTCTAAAGCCATCCATTCTGCATGGTCAAGACTCCAAGGGCCAGAGAGAGAAGAGGGGAAAAAATCTGATCTTGCTTGGTACCTCCAGGCAAAGCTGAGAAATAAATTCCATGTTTTGAGAGCTGATTTGTTCAAGCTATGTTTAAGGGAATATGACTGCATTAAAAAAGAGACAAAAAGATATTGTGCTGCCCTGACCCCCTTTAACCTGTGGCCACCCATCTTCATGCCAAAACCTTGACACCATAGGCTGACTTAGAAAGGGTGTGGGATGCGGGGGGGTTGGGGGGGAGCAGGGGGGAGGGAGTAAGGACAGCTTTGGGAAGCAAGAAGTTTATTTATTTATAATGCCATTAAGCTGCCTGAAAATTCCTCAAATAATCCTATTCTGGCCAACCTGTCATTTCCGAGTCCTGTGTGAATGTGTGTTATAGGTACTCCTGCTCATTGTCTGGGGGCTCCTGGAACCCTAGCAATGGCTCTGCTTGCTTTGAAAGCCTCTTTGTCCACAGCTAAAGCATGCCTATGAGGCATACCAACCCACCCTCCCCACGAGCAGTGGCAGCCTGGCACTACTAGATCCCAAGAGAACCTTCTAGCATGGCCTGACCTTCTCCAGGGGAGCCCCATCTGTGTCTCTGTAACCCAAACCCCTTCCTGCCCTTGGCTGTGACAAGGAGGGAAGTTGGGTGAAGGAGAGAGAAATCTGGGCTTTGGGGAAATTTGCTGAGACACCGCCTGGGGATTCTGTGAGCAGTCAGTTTTACGGGCTCAGGACTTTCTGGAGCATTTAGCTGTTTTAGTTGCAAATAAAGAAAGCTTTGGCATTGGTCAGGAGGCAGCCGTCACAGAGGTGGAAGACTAGGTTTCCGGCCGCAGGTTCGCAGAGCCTTTCTTCGAAGTATTACATACACTGAGCTATTTGGTGGGAAGCTCAAAAAAAAACAAAAACAAAAAAAAAATCAAAACTTATAAAAATTTCCTGACCTAGACAGAACTAAAAGCTGAATGCTAAATCAGAAAACACTAAAATGAATTTCCCCCCAAGATCTCTGTACACACCCAGCGCCAGCTTATCCCAAGTGTATACAGTGTAACAGGATACCAGCAGGCAAGCACTCTAGTTAATGTCCTAAACCCAGTGACACAAAACATTCCCACCAGATAACTGCATCTCACTCCTCTTATAGAAGAGTATTCTTAAATTAGGTTGGTGTGAATGTGTTTGTATATTTATTATTAAAATACTTACTGTTCTGCCTTTTGAAGTCGATGGACAAATGATTTAGGAGTGGAAATAGACGAGAAACAAAATTAATGCAAATAATGTGTTGATTTTTTTTTTTAGCTTGATTAGCCAAGCCAATGGAAAATTCTAGAAAACGTATACAATTATTTTAACTGTCACAGGCTGGCAATTGTAATTGACATGATTTGTACGAGATGCAGTGTAATAACTGAATATATTAAAAAAAAATCTCATGCCTTGATTACCAGGAGAACATTACTAGTGCCACGATATTATTAACAGCACAATTATTGTGGCATCCTTAGGATACGCTGTTAGCACTTCAATGCATTAGTGAACCTTTGCTAACGAAGAAAAAATTAAAGTACAGCAAATTTCAAAGCACCAGTTGTACCCAATATCATTAAAAATTTATAAAACTTCCTCTGAACATGACAAGTGTTTGGTTTAAATGAAGATCAGCCACAAGGAGAAAGCAGAAATTCTGATCCTCTTTGTCTCCGTCCTCACCCTCCCTCGCTCCCTCTCCCGTTCTCCCAGACCTCCCCCAGCCGGCACCACCTCAATCCAGCTGAAATATGTAACCATTACAGAGTGACAGTTTGACACACAATGACCCGTCAGAACATTCATCTCACAATGTTTTATTTTAGTGAGGAGCCAAACTGCAGAAAAAAAAAAAATAAGCAAGTTGTTTCAAGGCTTGGACGGAGATCAAACATTTCTGGCATGCCCACTTACCAGACCTTTGATTTACAATGGACTTGTCAGAGCCCGATTAGACAGTGTGTGCTTAAAAACCTACAGAGGCTTCTCAATTGCCCCGGCACACCACCATCTCCCCCATGGAGAGCTCGCCCCTTTGTTCCCAGGTCCCGCAAATACTGGCTACAGCATGGAACTATGCACCCTTGCCAGGGAGCCAGGGAATAAACCCAAACCCGTTAAGCAGCTGCAATTAAATCTCTTTTGCCAAGGAAGGGGTTGGGGGTGAGGTAGAGCAGAGAGAGGGGCCCATGCAAGATGGTTCTACCCACCAGTTTCTGTCTTTACCTCTTCCCTCCAAATCAAAAGTTATCATCTTTCCCAGGAAAACCATCCCAAATGATTGCTACCGCTGGTGGGGTGGTGAGCTTTCTCAACTTTGTTCAAATGGAAACAGCTTTATTAAAAAAAAAAAAAAAGAATTGGACCAAAAGTGCAGGTGTTTAAAATATGTTCACGGTATTACGATTTTTGCTAGTAATTACAACTAGGAAATAGCTGGAAATATATTGTTTCAATTTGTATGGAGAACAATTGCAAAGCCTGCGCACTCGGCATGATCTGTGCCTGGCATCGGAATGTGTAATTCCTTAACCCTATATGGAGGCCCAGGGCTCGCTGGGGCAAATTATGAATCCATGTGTTTGGAGGGCCAGAGTAGTAAATTCAGTTTCTTGTGCATCCATTACAATGCGATCCGACATGTGTGATTTATGGAATATTAAGTTAATACAGTATTATGAAATTAGCTTAATGTACTAAAGCTGTAATTTTAAAAGTGAAAAACAATACAACCAGGCGTAAACAATATCAACATTAGCATTTCATGAGAGCTGAAACCAATTCACTCAAAATGTGTCTGGAGAGTCACAGATTTACCTCTTCTGCCAGGGACCAAGGCTCAGAGGACTTTCAAACCTCAGGACCGCATTTCCAGAGGCCAACCTTTCCCTCTAGCCAAACTTGTCTAGGACAGCTGTGGGTATCAGCCAGGGAAGCTGCCCCTCAGGGAAACTGCCAGGACTATGCAGGCTGAGGAGGAAGAGCCTCCTGCCCCTACACACACACACACACACACACACACACATACACACACACCTCCTGAGCAGAGCTCGGGGAGAAACAGCTGGGGCACCAGATGCAACTCAGGGTACTTGAAGTCCCCAGCTCAGAATGAATGACATTCTGAGGTCAAGCAAATCTTGTTGATTCCAGACAAAAACAAATCTAGCCAAACTGTTCTGGGATCCTTAGAGAGGAAAACATAACCGATATCAGGCAGAGATTTGTGACATGACGATGTACCAAACTTCAATGAAGTTGGCTGGCCCCACATTCCACATGCCCAGCATGGCCTCCTGTAGACCAGCCCAAGATTCATGGGAGGGGCGAACAGCAGAGTAGTGGGCTGGCAATCATAGTGGAGGGTGTGGGTTTTAATCAAACGTAGGTTCCCGCTGTCCCTGACCTTCTTGTCCACCCGTGCTCCCTAGCACCAAGGATCCTCTGGGACTGAGGAACAGCAAGAGCAAACAAGGCCTGGTATTCGTGATGCCAAGTGAGTTCTGGGGCAAAGGGAAAGAGGAGTCGCAGAACATTACCACGCCGTCCTTTTGGTGCCAGTATATACCTCTGGCCCAAGCATGCCCTACCTCTTGATGACCACCAGGGTAGTAGCAAACTAATTTCCTCAGACCCTGACGGAATAATGAACATTAAGCCTTGCACCCGTGTGACCTTGGGTGTAAAGAGCCCAGGTGTCTCATTTCACTCTGATTGATTCTCCAGCTTGAGACTGGGAGACGGGGAGCTGGGAAATAACCAGATTAGTGGGATCCTGGCATTTCTACAGGGACTGAGCTTGTTCACAGGTCTGTGCTCCGCTTGCTCTGAGAGTCTGACTTTTAAGCTCCCTGCAGATGTCTCTGCAAACAACAGACCCAGAACCTCCGCAGTGTGTGAGCATCACAGAGAACGCTCATTCAACCAAGTGTTTAACGCCGAGAGAGTCAGTGTTGGCTTTGTGCTCTTCTCAAGATTCCCAATGTGGCAATCAGAATTAGCTCATTTATCTAGGGTGCTACCGTGTCTTCCCATTTCCATAGTGTTTTTTGTTTTGTTTTGTTTTGTTTTTTTTGTTTTGTTTTGGTTTGGTTTGGTTTTGGTTTTGTTGTTTTTGTTTTTGTTTTTGACACGGTTTCTCTGTGTAGCCCTGGCTGTCCTGGAACTCACTCCAGGCTGGCCTCAAAATCTGAAATCCACCTGCCTCTGTCTCCCAAGTGCTGGGATTACAGGCATGTGCCACCACTGCCTGGCTTCCATAGGGTCTTAGTTTGGGTTTTATTGCTGTGAAGAGACACAATGACCAAGGCAGCTCTTATAAAGGGTGACACATCATTGGGACTGGCTTACAGGTTCAGAGGTTCATTATCATGGCACGAAGCATAGCAGCTTCCAGGCAGACACGGTGCTTCAGAAGGAATTGAGAGCTCTACGTTTCCATCAGAAGCCTTAAGGATCCTCTTCCAAACTGGGTGGAGCTTGAGCATAGGACCTCAAAGCCCACCCCCACAGTGACGCACTTCCTCCCACAAGGCCACACCCACTCCAACAATGCTACAGCTCCCTGAGCCAAGCATAGTCAAACCACTACCCACAAGTACAAACCAGAGTACTCTATTTTAAGTGAATTAAAAGTATATGTCAAAATTAGAAACGGAACAGTCACCGGGGAGATGGGGCGCTAGGGGATGCAAATCTATCCTTAAGACCTGCTGTTGGGGTTCAGGGACCTTCTCCACCTGGGGCAGGTGCATGGCTGTCTGCTGTTAGCTTGCTGGCTTTTACTCCTGAGAAGCACTGTGTTTATTAAGGGAGCTGAAAGCCAATACTAATGTTTTAATTCCATCAAGTATGCTTCGATTCCTATTCTGCATTTTGCATTAGGAACCCAGACTCAGTCAATACTCGGAAGCACTGTTGCGGGCAGTGGGGTGCAGGGGGTTCACCTGCTTTGACAAATGGCTACGCCTCCGGACTTGAGGATAAACAGGGATGCACACATTGTTCTCCCCAACTCCAAAGACCAAACATGCTGCTCACTCACAAAACATTTGTCTTCAGAGATGGCTATGGGTTGGGGTCTTTATTGTGTGTTTCTGTTGAAAAAAAAAAAAAGCTCCCTTTACCCTTCTAGAAATATTAATCTCCAGAAATAATATAACCTTCTACTGGAGAACTAGGTGCGACAGGCAAGCCAACGCAGATGGAGGAGGCCAGGTCACCATTACAGTCACATGAAACGTGTCCCCTCCTCAGACAGTCATCGCTCTCAGCCCTCAGTACATAGACGCAATATGGTGATGTGGTGAAGAAGAAAACTGTCTCGTTTGATCCAAGTGCAAACCCCTATTCTTGCTTATATCTTCAAACTATCGAAGGTCCTTTGTCTTAGCCTCAATAGGCGCGCGCATGCGCGAGAGCATGCCTGCATGCTTGTGTGGACTCAGGAGTCTGCGTCACCTCCCTTGGAGACAGGGTCTCTTTGTTGCTCATAGCTGTGTATGTCATGCTAGCTGGCCTGTGAGTTTGTGGAGACTCTCCCTTCTTCCATCTTGCCTAAAGAGTTGGATTACTGGCATGGGCTACAGAGTTCACCTTTACGTGCATCTGGGGATCAGAACTCTAGTTCTCACACTGTGAAGCAAATGAGGCATCTCTCCACTCCCAGCCTCAATGTTATAAACATGAAAATAAATCAAAGTATTTTATCCAGAACAAGAAGGAGTAGTTACAAAACCTAGTATAAGGTCAGAGTTAATTTTTTTCCTAAAGTTAAAGACACATAACACACACACACACACACTCCCTCCCCCCACACATACCCCTGTACAACATAGCACAAATTGAAATTGGCTGTGAAAAATATGGAATTTCTGGATTTATAGAGCCTTGTGTATAGCTAGTACTCTACCACTGAGCTATGTCCCCAGCCCTATGTTTTCTGAGATAGGGTCTCCCAGGGTCAGGATGTCCTTGAACCTTTGCCTCGACTTCCTGAATATGGGACTTCTCAGGCAGCACTTCTTGTCCTGCTGAAAATAATTTCTAATGAACACCCTGCTTCAGCCGTTTACCCTCCTTAATTGCTTTGGAAGAGTTGACAGTTCAGCTCTGGAACTCAACATCTGTCTCTCCACGGCCACAACTGGAGTAGATTGGCTTACCTAAGCTATAACAGCATGCAAGCCCTGGCGGTTAGAAGATAGGCTGAACCCTCAAAGTTTTCCTGCTTGATAGGTAAATGGTCCTATTCTCACTTAGCAAATTATGTATAAACAAATGACCTTCCGGGCTGGTTCCCTCTGAGCGCCTGCTCCGTCTCAGCGTCGTTTTCCATCAGGATGAATCTTCTCCTGTGCCTTATGCACCAGCAAACATACTGATACAATTTAAAGGTCATGTTCTTTTCAAACTGACAGAGCCCTCCAAAGTTTTGACGAGAGCCCCTCTAAGCCTCACGCCCTACAGGCGGAAAGGAATTAAGAAAACCATCACTTTGAGAAAGCTCGATCATGTGAACTGATTAGAAAAAAAATGCATCCGTGGAGAGGGGGGCACGTGTGAGCTAGTGAGCAGATCATCCCGAAAGGAGATGTCACCCGGAGAGGCAGAGAGCCCCCACCACCAAGGGGTGGGAGGACTGTGTAAGGGTCAATGAAGATATAATTACCTTCCCACGAGAAGCCTCTTTTCCCCCAGATCCCCAATGAATGCCATTTAATTAGCCTCACCTTTTGATTTGAAGAGAGTCCAACTTCACCCAAACCCCAGGACTGGGAAGACAGCATGGGTCCTAAGGCTCATATGAACACTTCCTTGGTAACTAAAGAATCACCTAGAGTATAGATTCTGCATAAATATGCATTGTGTGCAGACATTGATATATTTATTTACAGGTGCATTTGTATTATCAGGGGGATAAGCAGTTCATGAGGTTTTTTTTTTTCCTCCTGTCTCTGGAACAAGAAGTGAACAATTGAGATGGCACCACTCTGATGCTGGTGTGCAGCTCTGCAGCCCTCTAGAAATCCAACAGTGGCGTAGGCATTCTCGCAATGAGGTGCATTATTATTATTATTATTATTATTATTATTATTATTATTATTATATTTGATGGTTTGGCTTTGGTTATTTTTACTGTAAACATGATATTGGTTGATGTTCCCAAGAGGCTCCAGATGTCCCCCACAAACAATGACGACATCTGTTACACAGAAGGAGACTCATGAATCCACTGGGTCGCTTGTGCCCCCTGCTCAGCTAAAACAATCAACCCAGGGCATATTCTCTAGGTCTTTCCTTTCTTCCTGGCCCCCTCCTCAAGCAGCTCTTGCTATAAATGTTTGGGAACAAAACTTGCCAAATTCCAAACACTTATGTGTCAAAAGTAGATGCATGTAGTTCCCCCTCCTTGGGGGAGGGGAGGAATCTATCTACTTGCTCAGCTGTAATATCACCCTCATCTTGCCAGGGCTATTATTAAATTTTGCCAGGAATAATCTGCCTGATGGTTCCCATCAGCAAGTATTTAACTGACTAATGCACAGAAGCCCACAGTCATGCCTGTCCCTGTCATGGGAGGCAGGGGCCGAGACCCTGGAATACAGACATCATGGAAGGTTTCCCTGACCTTGCTCTTCCTTAGACTTGGCCTCATGCTGCATTATGTCACCATTTTTCCAAAATGAAGTGGCCCGACTGCCTTGGACTCCAGCTGTCCAAGCCTTGAACCCTTTCCTCTGGCTGCCTCCATGTCCTCTTCCACAGTCTGCCCTCCAAGGTCCCGGTACAGGTACACAGGGGTTCACACTAACCCTTCCTCCCAGTCTTCTTCCTACAGATGCCCCCCCATGGCTGTCATGCCAAAAGACTGTATGTCCTGCGAATATATGTCCAGCCTATGTCATGAAAAGAGGACTTTCCTAAACAGGGTTTCATTAAACCAAATATCCGAATCAAATCAGTATAAAAATCTAGCTGAAAAATCATAAGAAAAGAATGCTGGTATTCTAATGAAATCTCACCTCTCAGGATGCTCCCTAGCTGACTCACTGAGTGGCAGTGGAAGGGAAAGTGATCAGTTATATGTGAACCCAATAACCTTATCAGCATGTCCTGAATGTCTTTTGTTGCCAAGCTCCGCGGCGATTGGCTGGAGATTGCAAACAGAGGATTCTTTTAAAGGGTTCTCTCAATGCACCCAAGAGCTGCCCTCAAAACGAGGAGTTAATTAATTGCATGGCCATCCTGGACACACTTCAGGTCAGTAGATGCTCATAAAGAGCGCAGAAATCCTTGCAAAGGTGAGAAGGAGTTACCTCCAGGTTTTAATTGGTGTCTTTCCTAAATGATGGCCACACTACTCACTCAGTCAGCGGAGCATTGTGACATACGCATGACAGAACCAACACACCCGCCACTCAGCTTTCTGTCCTGCTTAAGACGTGAAATTTGACCTTAGAGGAGGATGGGGGCATCCTAAGTAGGCTTCTGTGAAGTTGCTCATCAGTCTCCCTCGGACTCAGCAGGAAGCCTCTGCATGGCTGTCCATGATTGTCTGAGACTGAAAGAATTCAAGACCTTGAAACAGTTGTATCTCTTCCTCTCACTTCAAACTATAAGTCTAGGGATCTTTTACAAATATCTTAAGTTCATTCTTCAAAATTTTATCTCCTCCCTCCTCTGAGGCATCTACCGCTCCACTCTGTGAACACCAGACCAGAGCTGAGACCTATGAGCCAGGAAGGGCTAGTGTAAATCCCTGTCCCATCATCCATAAAGGACTGTCATCTGGGGATTGGGGTAGTGTTCACTTTATCCCAAAGAGACTTAAGAAAGCAAGACCAGAGTACAGAGGTTTAGGTTTTGTTGTTATTGTTGCTGTTGTTATTGTTAGATTCCATCTATGTGTGTCCGGATATGGGTCTGTGTGTGTGAGTACAGATGGCTTCAGGAACCAAAGGGGGGCTGTGTGCCAGAGCTGGAGTTCCAGGCAGTTTTGGTGGGAGCCATATGTGGGTCCTCTTGCACAATCTTAACCATCCCTGGCCAGAGGGCTCTCCTCCTATAAGCTTTGTGCAACACTCTATTGTCAGCAACTGTCTTTTCAAACCTATCTCCTGGAGCTTTCTCTTAGCTATTGTCATGATAGGCGTACCCATTGGGTTGCAGCTGAGCTCAAAGCCACGTCTGAGGAAGACCCTGGTCATCTGAGCACAGTCAGTTTGTCTGACCCATACAACCAGCCCCCATTCTTTGAATGCCTGGTGTGTAGAAAGCAATTTTGAGACAGAGGGGAAAAAATTTAAAGGTAGAGATCGCTTAAAAGTGACCTTTGGTGATGAATGGTGTGGTACATGCCTGTGACCCCAGCACATGGGAACCTGAAGCAGGAAGATCACTGAGAGTTCATGAAAAGCCTGGGCTACATAGAGAAATCAAGGACAGCCTGTGCTACACGGTGAGGACCTCTTTCATCTCAAGAAAAAGACAGAACGGAAGCTTTCGTAAATGGGGCCACCCTGGGGCTGTATCTACACCCCCAAAGACTCTAGGCTCTAAATCCCACACCTGGCACACCCCCTTTGGCTGACCAAAGTGCTGTGGGCTATTTATTGCATCTGCCGCCCAGATGTCATCCCAAAGTCCAAACTTGCTGACCGGGGTCTACATCCATAGGTCACAGTCATGGGTCATCAGAAAGACATCATCCTGGTACATTTCTGTGTCTTCGAGGTTACAACATCATCAACTGGCTGATATTTTCCTCTGCCATGCAGAGGCAATAAAAGCAGATGCCCTGCACTGTGTATCCTGCTTGCCCTGCTAAGGAGAAACATTCCTTTTTGTTCACAGCAAGTTTCTGTGTTATGTCACAATCTCTGACAAGAACTCTAGCACAAAACACAAAACAGTATTTTGGCAGCAAGAGAATGACCATCACTTAAAAAGATGAAACTCCCAAGGACAGGGAAAGGGTAAGATCGCATGGAAGATATGCAATAGAAAGCCAGCCCCTCCCAGGTCTCAGAGACCATCCACACAATTCATGTCATGTTTGCTCTGCATTCATCAAACTTCAAGGCAGGCCCTGCCAAACTTCCCCGATCCAAACCGACCACTCAGGTCAGAGTTTAGTGTTTCTCCACATCGCCTGAGCGAGGCATGGTTAACATCTTGGAAAATCATGATTTGTGTTTTAGCTTCCACTTTTGATAATTATTTGAATTCTTTCTTCGGGATATCTCTTCCCTTGGTTTTGTACCAGGAGAGGGCTTAATTGAAAAGCTTTTCCAAAGAGCCTTGGAGATGACATTGTGGACAAAGCTCTTGCCAATAAGCATAAGAATAGGATTCCCAGAAGCCAAGTAAAAGCTTAACAGGTATGGCAGCTGCCTGTCCCCAACAGTCAGAAGGTGGGCAATGGAGGCTCCTTCCTACCAGATCACTGGCTAGAGAAGCCAAATCAGAGACCTCCAGGCTTGCAGTGAGAGCCTACCTCAGTAGGCAAATTGGAAAGCAATTGAGAAGATGCCAGGTGTCAACCTCTGCCTCCAGACACACAAGCACACGCATGTGTGTGTACCCACACACATGCACGTTCCAAAAGAAGAGAGAAAAAAGCTCTTAAAGAAAGAATTTTAAAGAAATATTTGAGTCAGGTATGGGGGTATATGCCTGAAATCCCAGCATTTTGAGAGGCTGAAACAAATGAATCACAGGTTGAAATCCAGCGTAGGCTATATAACAAGTTCAAGGCCATCCTGCGCTAAACCCCATGAGACTCAGTCTCAAGTAAATATTTTACGGAGACTGAAATGTTAGCTACCCTACCCTGATTTGCTCATGACACAATATGGACATGAAATTAAATCATCACGCCATACCTCATAATGTGTACAATGAAAAGAAGGATAAACAGGAAAAATATTTGTTTAAAGAAAGCTTATGCCTCTGAGCAGTGTATAGAGTCAGCATTGTAGTAGGTAAATGTAACAGCTTCGATTTTCAGATCCTTCCCAAAACACACAATGCAGAAGAACATTTATGAACCAAAGGTGGTAGCACGTATCTCTCGTCCAAGTGCTCTGGTTGCAAGTTCAAGCCCAAGCTAGAAAATCCGGGGCTAGCTTATCTCTAAGTGAATAAGTGAATGATAAATAAATAGGACAAAAATTTGTAGATAGATATACTTGTCTTAGGACATTTAAGTGTTTTATTTTATAAAGCATATGCAAATGTACATTTATATAAAATGTATAAATTATATCTTGCATCTATTGTCATAAGTGTCTTGCATGGCGACACATGAAAAGGCCACACTAACAGAACACTAGGGCTTATTTGTGCCTTTGGACTCTTGCATTAAGAGAATGTCAGCATGCTCTTCCCTGGGGAAGGCTCTCTCTCTCCCACTCTGTCTTCCCTAGTTACCTGTAGGTCTTTGTCTAGTGTTGAGGCCCCCTGGGCTTTCCTCCCTCCACACTAGCATAGACACACTGGGCTGCCCTTGATCAGGCCATGTTTAGGCAGCCATGTTGGTGAGAGTTTATGAGCTTAGCTTCTGGCATTCCTAGGAGACACACACTCACAGCAAGCCTCCTACTCCTGTGATGTTCACAATCACTCTGCCCACCTCTTCTATAATGATCCCTGAGCCCTTGGTCAATTCTGAAACCATACATACAAGTAACGTTAATAGGCCAAACAGATTGGTTTTGTGTATTTAGGAGTGTGTGTGTGTGTGTGTGTGTGTGTGTGTGTGTGTGTGTGTGAACAATTAAAGTAAAGGAAGTCATGAATCCGTGTGTGTGTGTGTGTGTGTGTGTGTGAACAATTAAAGTAAAGGAAGTCATGAATCCGATGGAAAGGTTTGGAGGGAGAAAGGAGGGGGAAATAATTTAATTATATTATAATCTATAAGGAAAAGAACTTTTAGTCAGAATGTTGGTCATTCAGTTGTCTAAAGTCTGTGGTAATTTTGTCATTGTCACCGTAAGAGTACAAGGAAAGTGAATACCAGAACCACAAAAAGGCACAAACAAAACCCTATACTCCTGTGTTGGCTGAAAACCTCTGAGTTGGGGGGTATGATGAGTTGAATGGGCCCCTGGGTTCACCTAAGACACCTGTTTTCTCTGGCCTATGTCAGTCTCCCTGACAGAGCCTGGTTACCATGCCTTACGTCTCTTTGTAAATCAAGGTCTTGTTTGCAGAGCTGACACCCGAGGCCATTTCATGTTAGGACCAGCTGGAGGTGAAGCTGTATTGGCAGAGCACGCTGTCTATAATAATTCTGCCCAGGACATTGCCCCAAACCACTGAAGTCCACATCAGAGTGTGTTCTGCTTTATCTGAGACATACCCAAGTCAGGAGAAGTTCAAGACTCCTCTTGAGAGATTCGTGAAGGGCAGGTAGCATCCTGGAAAGATGTCTCCTATGGCGTCCACCCAGCAGATGCCCACACAGTCACCAAGTTCACTCTCGACAATCCACTGACGTTGGTCTAACTGAACCAGAGGCCGCTCAACTCTCTAAGAACTGCAACTATATCTGCAGCCTCTCCTACCCAAAGCCAGGCGGTAACAGGACACATGGAACAAACCCAGGACCCCACACTCAGAGGCCTTGAATCCTTCTCAAGATATGCCCCTGTCTTCTTGGTTACAAGCCAGGGCCTCTTGCTGGTTTAAACAGGTACCTGCACTATGCATGAGAACAGGAAATGCAGACTGAGGGGCAGCAGAACTCCCTGCCCTCATCTTCACAAAAGCAGCCACCTGACTTCCAGCCCAGCAAGAACACCAAGCCTTTTATAAAAATGCATTGAAATGAGGCTCATATAGATGTGGGAATCAGGATGGAGGATGCCAACTGTCCCCACCCTCTCCAGTGATGTCAGTCTCCACGTAAGCATACTGCTTGTGCTTCATGAGAGAGGTTCTGGTATTCACTTTCCTTGTACTCTTACGGTGACAATGACAAAATTACCACAGACTTTAGACAACTGAATGACCAAATGGTTCTGCCTTGGAAAGCTAGAAAGCAGAGATACACACTTAGGAGAAGAGGGTTCTTCAAGTATGAGGAAGGGCAAGGAGACAGGAGACAAGTGTATGTATGTCTGTGTCTTTCAACTAGGCAGTTCAATCTCAGGTTATTTTATTTGACAAATAAAACTAAATTGCATATTTATGGGCTAATGATGTGAGATATTGCTCTTTTATTTGGATCCACTGCTGCTTAAAGACCAACTGTAAATATTCTTGGGACTTTTTGCAAGTTGCTCTGATAAAAGGAGTGAGTTGAGAGTGGAGCCTTACCATTCTATTGACAATGGTGCTGCCTCACCCAAGGTTGAGGGCAAAGTCAGCGATATACCTAGATGTCTCATCTGATAGGCCACCCACAGACTTGAGATGTCGAATGATGTCTGCAGATGTTGAGTACCAGGTTCTGTTGGGCCTGGGATCCCTGAGCTGTCTGGAGCATACAATACCTGATACTCTCCAAGAAGTTAGTTTGCCACCAGGAAGAAAAATGCAGAGTGACTTCCCCCTCCTGGATCTCAGATTACTGCCTACACCCCCAACTCTAGGCTGGTGAATATTCATCTTACTAAAGGACCATGTGCTCAATGCAGGATAAAGTTTTGTTTAGAGAATCATACTGTATCCTCTGTCATTTAATATAACCATTCTTATCACCAAAAAGCAGGGAGGGAGGAGTCTGGGTCACCTTGTCTCAAAAGAGAAGATCTTTGGGAGAGAGGGAACGAGGAAGGGAGGGGAAGAGAGGAAGGAAGGGAAGGAGGGAGAAAAAGAAGAGAGAGAGAAGAGAAGAGAAGAGAAGAGAAGAGAAGAGAAGAGAAGAGAAGAGAAGAGAAGAGAAGAGAAGAGAAGAGAAGAGAAGAGAAGAGGAGAGGAGAGGAGAGGAGAGGGGAGAAGAGAAGAGCCCTACTGACCAAGTGACCACTGATCCATGTATCCTATTCAGAGGACATCAGTGGAGTGGACAGATGAGGAGGCTGACCCTATCAGGTGATGGAAGAACTGGACAGATGTAGTCTTCTCAAGCATCAAGAGTTGCTAAGCTTGTTCTCTTGCCTACTGACAGGAGTGAGTGGGCAGAGTAGGTATTATGGTTTGAATTTAGAAGGCACCGACCATATTCATCTTTCCAACTCCCAGTCTCCAACTTCTGTTGCTATGTGTGGGAGGGGCTGTGCAGAGGTTAGGAATTGGAAGTTGATTTTCAGAAGCATGTCATTAAGAGAGGATCTTAGACACCTTGAACATATGGGCACAGGGGAGAATTTCCTGAATAGAACTCCAATAGCTTATGCTCTAAGATCAAGAATTGACAAATGAGACCTCATTAAATTACAAAGTTTTTGCAAGGCAAAAGACACTGTCAAAAAAAGACAAAGCAGCAACCAACTAACTGGGAAATGATCTTGACCAACCCTACATCTGATAGAAGGCTAATATCCAATATATACAAAGAACTCAAGAAGTTAAACTCCAGAGAGGCAAGTAACCCTATTAAAAAATGGGGTACAGAGCTAAACAAAGAGTTCTCACCTGAAGAATATCTAATGACTGAGAAGCACCTAAAGAGATGTTCATCATCCTTAGTCATTAGGGAAATGCAAATCAAAACAACCCTGAGATTCCATCTCACACCAATCAGAATGGCTAAGATCAAAAACACAGGAGACAGCAGTTTTTGGCGAGGATGTGGAGAAAGAGGAACACTCCTCCACTGCTGGTGAGATTGCAAGCTGGTACAACCACTCTGGAAAGCAGTCTGGCGGTTCCTCAGAAAACTGGGCATGACACTCCCAGAGGATCCGGCTATACCACTCCTGGGCATATACCCAGAGGCTTTACCTGCATGCAATAAGGACACATGCTCCACTATGTTCATAGCGGCCTTATTTATAATAGCCAGAAGCTGGAAAGAACCCAGATGTCCCTCAACAGAAGAATGGATTCAGAAGATGTGATATATTTACACAATGGAATACTACTCTGCAATTAAAAACAATGAATTCACGAAATTCCTAGGCAAATGGTCAGAACTTGAAAATATCATCCTTAGTGAGGTAACCCAATCACAAAAGATCACACATGGTATGCAGTCACTGATAAGGGGATATTAACCCAGAATCTTGGAACACCCTAGACACAATTCGCATATCAATAGATTTCCAAGAAGATGGAAGGAGAGACCCCTGGTCCTGGAAAGACTGGATGTAGGGGAATGCCAGGACAGAGTAACGAGAGGGGGTTGAATGGGGAAAAGAGGGAGGGAAGGGGGCTTATGGGACTTTCGGGGAGGGAGGAAACGGGAATGGGGAAATGATTTGGAATGTAAATAAAAAAAACTTAGAAAATAAAATAAAATTAAGAAAAAAAGAAAGAAAAAGAGAGGGTCTTAGAAAGTGTCTTCCACTGCTATGATAAAACATCATGACCACAGCGACTTGGGGAGAAGAGGGCTTATTTCATTTTACCGTTCCACATTATGCTTCATGGAACTCAAGGCAAGAACCTAGAGGCAGAGACCTTGGAGGAATTCAGCTTACTGACTTGTTTCCCATGGCTTGCTCTGCCTGCTTTCTTATAGCTCCCACTTACCCACACCATCCATGCCCACATCAATCATTATTAAGAAAATGCCCAACAGACTTTCTTGGTCAATATGGTGGGTGTATTTTCTCATGGAGTTTCCTCTTTCCAGATGATTCTAGCTAGCCAGTACAGAAGGATACTGTATAATAGCTGGCTCCAGCTGTGGTTTCAATGTTGTAGCCACCACACTGCAGGGAACCCTACCAAGTGCTTTTCCCACCATGACCTCCACTAGTCCTTCTCTGTGGGGCCGGACTGAACTTCTGAAACCATGTGCCCTAATAAAGCCTTCCTCCCTCGTGTCAGTATTTTGTGAGGATGTGATCACATGGTTCTGGTACAATAAATGCCACACAATGAACCCATGTCCTACCTTTCCATGATCTGAGGCTGAGTTTTCCCATAAGATGAATTTGGGAGAGGCACACAAGTAAAGGCCCAAGAAGACCTCATTGCTAGTGGGTCATCTGGTAAATGGGAATAGTCCTCTGGTGCAATATCTCCTAGCTTAGTGAGGACCCAGACCTGTGTCACTCAAATTCAAACAGAACATCTCTGCTCCTGAAGCCAATCACAGACCAAGTGTCCATTCAAGGAGTCAGGAGTCTGCTGGTGGAGATCAAGGTCTATGTAGCGAAACTGAATTAACCATAATTCCACTTTGGGACCAACCCATTTTCATAGCTGATGCAACTGAAGACAGGTCTAAGAGCTCTGACCCTATAGCACTGCTGGGTGGTCCTCAAAGTTGCAGTGTTAACAAGCTGGGATGGTACTTCTTGCTTCTTTTTTCCTGTACTCATGATGTTGAGGTATCTCTTACTGAGCTGCTCACCCAAAGTTGACAATAATTGGTTCAGATTGCTAACTGCTCCATGGAGCCCCTAGCTCAAGACTATTCCTAAGCACTTGAAGGGTTCTGCAGAAGCCTAGCCCTGACCTCTGCCTCTCTAGGGGCTTGTAAAACTATCCCAGAAATGAGGCTCAGGTCACCTGAAAATAACCAGAGCAAAGAAGATGGATTCTATGCAGAAAGTTCTGGTCCTTTCCTAGTTTGGGTATAGTAAGCTACAACTGATGCCTCCAGATCCACCCAGGGGCCTCACAGGGTAGTCAATGGAGATGAAGAGAAAGGAGTTGTTCTCTTTCCATTCCAAGTGGCAGATATTGGACCCAGAGCTCAGAGACTTTAGGCTAAGCACTAGCTTTCC
This sequence comes from Tokudaia tokunoshimensis, assembly GCA_036184795.1. Classification (NCBI taxonomy): domain Eukaryota; kingdom Metazoa; phylum Chordata; class Mammalia; order Rodentia; family Muridae; genus Tokudaia; species Tokudaia tokunoshimensis. Next base: position 5,921,956 of record BTHU01000001.1, read on the forward strand.
ACAAGGGGTATGATGGTTTGAATGAGAAGTGTCCCCCCATAATGTCAGGCATTTGAACACTTGGTCCCCAGTTGGCTGTTTAGGAAGGTTCGGTGGCACAGCCTTGTGGGAGGAAGTGTGTCACCAGAAGTCAGCTGATTCTCTCTGCTTCATGCTTGTGTTGAAGGTATGAGCTCTCCACTCCAGGTTCCCGCCACTATGCCTACTGATTATACCATGCTTGCCTGCCAGGATGGGCTCCTATCTCTCTGGTACTGTAAGCCCAAATAAACTCTTTCTTCTATAAGTTGCCTTAGCCATGACGTTTTATCACAGCAACAGAAAAAAATTTCTGCAGGGGGATTCTACGCTTCTCAGTCAAGAGTGGGATAAGATCCCGCCGCCAGCCTCAGCCCTGCCGTACATGGAAATTGCTCCTGAAGGCTACTCATCGTGAGCATATAGCCTCATCAGACCTGGCAGGTTCCCCAATTCCCACACACATAAGAAGTTTCAGGAAGACAGGATTATCCAGACCCTACAGAGAAGAGAGGAATTGGAGGCAAAGAAAGGCATAATGAGGGAAGCCATGTCTCCATGAGGAACACAGGTAGCCAGTGGACTGTCTGATCTCATGTTCCAGGAGTAGAAGTGTTGCTTACCTGTGGAGGAGCTCTCAAGAGCACCTGTTGAATTGTGAATCTGTAAAACTACCCTTCAGGCTCTCTGAGATGGGTTTAGCTTGAGGTCTTGGCATTTGAGCTCAGTCACCCTGGCTTTGGGAAGAGATGGAAAAGGATATCCACATGGAGTGACCTACATGGAATCGGCAAATACTAGTTAGGCCAGTTGCTCGCTGTGTTTTTGCATCAGCAATGTAAGTCAAGGTGCATCTTTAACCAGCTTCTCTTTGACACAGTTATATTGCTCTGTAATTGTGAGCCTCCCTCCTGCTATCTGTTGGACACACAACCTATGATGTCTCCTGTTCCAGCTTATGGTTATGCATCTCAGGGCCACCCATTCTACCCCACTGTGCCTTCTGAGCATCACCTCACTTGCCTACCTCCACCCTATGACATCCCCTTCCCCTTCTCTGCTCCCATTGCTACTTGGCTTCTTGGCCTGCTTCTTCCCTCTTCCAGAATGATGGGCATTGGTGTATTATAAAATCTAGGACGTTAGAACCTGGATTTCTAGACTATGAAGTATCAGATTGAGGTCACCTAATGACGCAGTACATTCCAGGACACCAGGGCTCTTGAAAGGGATTCTTAAAAGAAATTCACAACAGGAAGTTTACTGTAGACAGAATATTCCAGAACTGAACTTATCAAAGGTCTCGTTTGGCCACAGAGGATTAAACAGGTAGGCATGGAAAGCCATGCAGGAAATAGAAAAATGAAGCCTTGATGTTTTGTTTGAATAGATAATGATGTCAGCTTCCGTTACAGATTTATTATACAAACCTGGACATATTAGTGGCTCTTTAATTGAATTTGGCAACAAGAAAGAAGGTTCTGGACAGTCTTGTAAGTAGTGAATGCACGCAATGCCACAGTGACAGTCCCCTGGGTTCAGCAGAGAGAGGTGCAACTGAGTTTTCCCAATGCTTGTCCCCTCAGGCCCCAGCAGGTCTTCACGTGCCCATTGCCAAGCAACCACCATCCTTTCTGAGCTCACAGGTCATAAGGAGAAAGTTTAAACCATGAGGAATTCCCAGAGATTGGCCGCTGGGCCTGGGATATGTAACCTTTTGTCTTATAGTCCAAATCACAAACATAAGATTTCTAAAGGTCCAGCCCCAAAGCAGGGACCTTCTTCCCCTGCCAGCCTCCCGGGGCCTGCAGGAGCTGCACCAGGAGGCACAGGGCAGGGGCCAGGTTCCCTGTTAGCCTTCAACACAGAAAAGCAAGCTCCTGAGTGCTAGGGACACTGGCCACATCCTCTGGGAACCCATCATGCCTTTTCAGGGCACAAGACAGGAAATTTGAAATAATGTCTTGCAGCATGAACCAATGCAAGAGCAGCCTACCACCCAGGAGTCTCTTCTTCTGCCTCCTGGTGTGATTTACTTCCTTCCTCTTCTATTTCAGGTTTTCCTGTCATTTCCAGAAAAGGCCTTGCTGATCACCTGAAGTGTCTTTTTTTTTTTTTAAATTCACTCCTGGCCTATATAACCAACTGCAAATATACATGTTACTCATACATTTACACATGCATATACACACATACCACATACATATCTGGGGAGAATAGAGGGAGGTAAGAGTTTGCTACTAAATTGTAGGTCATTTAATCAAATGCAAAGATCGGGTTAAAAATGGCTTTAAAGGTGGTTTCTGAATGATTCCTTTTTGATCTGAAACTAAAATTCAAGTGTCTGGAGTGTTCTGTCTGGTGTTCCCGAGGGGAGGGTGGTTCTATTCTTACATTATGGACTGACCACAGTATTCACCCTTCTGTTTTCTTAGCATCCTATAGATATGTCTCTAAAGCAACTGGTTTTTATTTTGTTGTGTTTTTGTTTGAGCATTTCTTTGTTTTTTTAGATGGTTTCAATCTTAACTCAGGCTGCCTTGAAATTCACTATATAGCACAGACTGACCTTAAACTCTCAATCCTCCTGCCTCAGCCTCCCAACAGCTGGTACTACAAAAGCATGCCTCCAGAATGCTCCACTGAGAGGCCTGTTAATAGATATATAATATTCCACGGAGGGAGTATGATCTTTCATTGCCCCACAATGACCTTAACATTTGAATAAGCGTCCTTAACAGGATTGCTAAGCAATTTCCCATCCTCAACAAAAGAAACAGAAGATGGTAAGATTGGCTCCTTCCTGCCTCTTTAAATTAGCTGTCATGGCATGAGCAGAAGTCCACAGCAGGAGAACCCATCACTCAGAAGGGCATCCCCCAGAGGCCAGGCTGTAGCAGGTGTCCCAAATATAAAGTGAGAATGAAAAAAGGAATTGTGAAATCCCCCGCTCTGATGGAAACAAAACAATGGGGGGGTCCCGACTGCCTATAAGTTTTGAATACTTGCTTATGTGAAAATTCACGGGGAGTCATTTGCCAAACCCCACACCGGTGTAATTATTTTTGCGCACACACCCTGGCCACCTTCTTTCTGTGCCAGTTACATTTCCGACTTTATCCACGTTGAAAACACAAAAGTAGAAAGCTCCATAGCCGCTGACATTACCGAACAGCATCAGACTCGTTTTACCAACCATTTAACTCCCTCTAAGGACCACGCTCGGAGACACGGACTCGTTGATGGGCGCTGTACAAAGGTCAGTGATTTGGAGGCTCTTTCCCACAATTTACCAGGATTTTGGCATTTGTAAGCATCCATAGGACAGCTCTCTAGCAAGCTAACCTTGACAGTGAATGGGATAAATAAACCTTCAATTTACCCCCTCCAGCTCTCAGCGAGCCAGGCTGGTCCCCGCGGAGCCTTCACCTGTCCATATCGTTCAAGTGCCTGCAACTTGCAACTGACGAGCGTCCACAGCTCCGAGGCCCAGTGACAAACACCATCTAACAGATAAGGCTTCTGGAAAGTCAAAGCCAATACCACTTCCATTGAAAATTTAATGCCGGCCCCATCTCTGCCCATCATTCTTCTGACTGTTGCGCGCGTCCCAAGAGGCCCTTGAAGCTAAAACACCGCTCTATAACAGGTAATGACGTGGCATTTAATGATACTGTCCAAAGTGATCCCGGGCTTTGGGAAGTAATGTACACTCATGTACCAGATAAGCACTGCCAAACGTACTGAGCCGTTGTATCTTTCACAGTGCTGTCACCAGACACAATGTGACACATCCCCGGCCATCCTACCTGCTCCTCCTCTGACCCCCGCCATCAGACAGAAGGCTTTGAGTTTGCAGAGCAAAGCCCGAAACTGTAAGAAAGCTGAAGGAGAGGTAGAAAGTAGCAAATCTGTAATTAAGTATTCTCAGCCTCTTTAATACTTCAGTGCCCCTGGATTCCCTACTAAAATCTATGAATTATACCTCATTGAAGAGGGTCCTTAATCGACTCTGACATGTTTTATTGGAGACAGAAAAAATGTTTCAGGATGATAGATAAGGTTAAGAATGTTACCACTCTGATCATTTACTGTAGTGTCTTAGAAAAAAAAAAAACCCTCCAAAGCCAAAACCCATTTGCATCATCCATCAGAGGCGATAGGAGAAGGACGGCTTATCTGACAGCCCCTTTCAGCCAATGGGACAGAACGCACATTTTCAATTTTTTAACAAAGTTATGCTGTTTATGTAGATAAAAGGGAAACAGCTACAGTGTTTCTGCAGTGGGCTACAAGGCCTGTAAAAGTGGCTTCACCTCTAGTATGGCCAGGAGTTTTTAAAACAGTCCCAGGGCTCTGATGGACTGTGGCCTGAGACAAGGCTTCAGACTCAGTACCTTCTCCTCCTTAGGGTGATTGCCCACAAAAAATGTTACCATGGGAAATATGCAAATGAACAATAGTCCCGGCTTTTGGAAGCTAGTGCTGTATGGCTGATGCCAGAGATGGAAATCCACCCTGTGATCCACTGATTACGGGTTCCTGCTCTGGAGCATGTCTCTAACTCTCAGCTAGGTTTTGTTTGTTTGTTTGTTTTGTTGCTTTGGTTTGGTTGTTGTTCTTGTTGTTTTCCTTATTTGAGACTCTTTCTTAGGCCAGTTAGAGACAAGATCATTTTCCAAACGGACCCTTGTCCTTTGTGATTGAAGTTTGTTATAAATCTTGCTCACACACAGCTACTCAGTCAGTATGTAGGAATGGCAATCTCTGAAGACTTTCCCTTCAAGGTTGCTAGACTCAGTGAACGGGGGAAAGAATGGAGCAACAGCACTAAACAAACTATTGGTTAGGTCAAGAGTAAATGGTACAGTTACTAAACTGGCTTATTCCACACCTAAGGGCTTTGGCTTGGGTGGCCAGTAAGTCCTCTTCATCTCTGGGCCACATAAGCCAAAGTCACAAGGTGAGGTAGGGTTAGAAGTCATGTCTACTCTGCTCTATGCAGTGCATACGATTTTAAAGGATTTAATCTCTGACCACTGCCCCAACCTGAGGAAGGGATTATCCTGTGTGCATGGTGCGATTGTCATACTGGTGATAAACTTTCATATCCCACAGGCTGGCTTTCACTTACTTGGTGTTAGTAGTTAGGAGTACTTAGGAGTCAGAACTATTTCAAGTGTGTGGACATTTGCATTGTATTTTTTTTTATTTTCAAAGTTTTTATATTTACATTCCAAATGATTTCCCCTTTCCCATTTCCTCCCTCCCCAAAAGTCCCATAAGCTCCCTTCCCTCCCCCTGTTCCCCATTCAACCCCCTCTCGCTTCTCTGTCCTGGCATTCCCCTACATCCAGTCTTTCCAGGACCAGGGGTCTCTCCTTCCATCTTCTTGGAAATCTGTTGATATGCAAATTTATTAAGTAGATTTGTTACCATTGGGACTGAGTACCTAAGAAAGGCAAATTAAGGGACAAGAGACTTACTTTGCTCATGGCTTTGAATGTTTTAATCTGTGATCATGTGACTACACATTCTTATACAGAGCATCATGGGGCAGATGTGTGTGTTGTAGAAGGTCGTTTACTTCATGCTAGACATGAAGTTGATTCTGGGGAAGAGACTGAGGACCAGGCATAGCTTTCAAGTTCCTCTAGTGAGGTCTCACTTTCTAAAGTTTCCAGAACCTCCCCAAATCCCACCACTAGCCGAGGACAAGCAGTTACAGACATTTCCTAATTAACTATAATCTTCATATATGAAATTCCTAGAGAAGTCCCCAGTGACAAACATGGGAACCATCCATGTGCCTTATACAGCAAATGCATGTAGCCTAATGGTAAGCTATAGGGTAAGATTTTATACACCAAACAAAATTTGTTAGAATAGTTTTCTACTTGTGGTTTTACAGTGGCATTCAAAAAAATTCTGGATTTTTTGAATCATGTCAGATTTGGAGTTTTTAAGATGTTCAACCTGTGGAAACCAGCATTGAAAATTTAGGACAGTCCACATGAAAACATGTGGATTTTCCTTGAAACAGAAAAAGAAAAAAATCATAACCTTTCTAGACCAATTCTAAGAAAGAATATTCCATACACAGGTCTGGTGGTCAGTGAGACTCAGGGTCCTGGAAGATATAACAAACCATCATAGACACAATGAAGACACAGAAATCAAATTTGGTGTATCCTTTCTGGGCATGTGTGAGTGTCCATGAATGTTGAAGTGTGGATGAGTGTACATGTGTGCATGGATACAGGTACATGTGTGTGTAGGCCAAAGGACAATCTCAGGTGTTGTTTCTGAGGTACTATTAACCTTTATTTTGAGATTGCATCTCTCACTGAACTTGGGACTCACAATTGGGCTGACTGGATGGCCAATGAAACCCCAAGGATCTTCCTGTCTCTGGCTCCTCACTTCTGAGATAACAAGCATACAGCTACACACCTAGATTTTTCATGTAGATTCTGGACTCTAACTTGAATCCTCATACTTATAAGGCAAGGGCCTTGCCTACTAAACTGTCTCCACAGACTTGACATGGTATCTTGGGTAGGGCACTGTAAAGGGGAATATAATGGAAAAAGTCCAAGTAAAATCTGGATTTAATGACACTGACATATTAGTCTTGACAAATGTATAAAAGTGGAGATCTGCAGCTTCATAAGGTATTATCATTCCTCTTTCTCCACATCCTCACCAGCATCTACTGTCACCTGAGTTTTTCATCTTAGCCATTCTGACTGGTGTGAGGTGGAATCTCAGGGTTGTTTTGATTTGCATTTCCCTGTTGACTAAGGATGTTGAACATTTCTTTAGCTGTTTCTCAGCAATTCTCAGTTGAGAATTCTTTGTTTAGCTCTGTACCCCATTTTTAATAGGGTTATTTGGTTCTCTGGAGTCTAACTTCTTGAGTTCTTTGTATATATTTGATATTAGCCCTCTATTGAACATAGGATTGGTAAAGATCCTTTCCCAATCTGTTGACAGTGTCCTTTGCCTTACAGAAGCTTTGCAATTTATGAGGTACCATTTGTCAATTTTTGATCTTTAGAGCATAAGCCATTGGTGTTCTGTTCAGAAACTTTTCCCCTGTGCCTATGTGTTCGAGACTTTTCCCCACTTTCTTTTCTATTAGATTCAGTGTATCTGGTTTTATGTGGAGGTCCTTGATCCACTTGGACTTGAGCTTTGAACAGGTAGATAAGAATGGACAATTTGCATTCTTCTACATGTTGACCGCTAGTTGAACCAGCACCATTTGTTGAAAATGCTGTCTTTTTTTCACTGGATGGTTTTAGCTCCTTTGTCAAATATCAAGTGACCTTAGGTGTGTGGGTTCATTTCTGGGTTTTCAGTTCTATTCCATTGATCTTCCTGCCTGTCTCTGTACCAATACCATACAGTTTTATCACTATTGCTCTGTAGTACAGTTTGAAGTAAGGGATGCTGATTGCCCCAGAAGTTCTTTTATTGTTGAGACAAGTTTTCGCTATCCTGAATTTTTTGTTATTCCAAATGAATCTGAGAATTTCTCTTTCTAAATATGAAGAATTGAGTTGAAATTTTGATGGAGATTGCATTGAATCTGTATATTGCTTTTGGCAAGATGGCCATTTTTACTGTGTTAATCCTGCCAATTCACGAGCATGGGAGATCTTTCCATCTACTGAGATCTTCAATTTCTTTCTTCAGAGACTTGAAGTTCTCATCATACAGATCTTTCACTCATTTGGTTAGAGTCACACCAAGATACTTTATATTGTTTGTGACTATTGTTAAGGGCATCATTTCCCTAATTTCTTTCTCAGCCTGTTTATCCTTTGAGTATAAGAACCTCTATTGCTGGTGGGATTGCAAGCTGGTACAACCACTCTGGAAATCAGTCTGGCAGTTCCTCAGAAAATTGGACATAATACTACCTAAGGACACAGCTATACTACTCCTGGACATACACCCAGAAGATGCTACAACATGTAATAAGGACACATGCTCCACTATGTTCATAGCAGCCATATTTATAATAGCCATAAGCTGGAAACACCCCAGATGTTCCTCAACAGAGGAATGGATACAGAAAATATGGTAAATTTACACAATGGAATACTACTCAGCTATTAAAAGCGACTTCATGAAATGTGCAGGCAAGTGGATGGAACTTGAGAATATCATCCCGAGTGAGGTGACTCAGTCACAAAGGAACAAACACAGTATGTACTCATTGATAAATGGATATTAGCCCAAAAGTTTAGAATACCCAAGATTCAATTCATAGACCATATGAAGCCTTAGAAGAAGGAAGACCAAAGTGTGGATGCTTCAGTGCTTTTTAAAAGGATGAACAAAATACAGGAGGAAATATGGACACAAAGTGTGGAGCAGAGACTGAAGGAAAGGCCATACAGAGACTGCCCCACCTGGGGATCCATGCCATATACATCGAGCAAACCAGGACATTATGGTAGATGCCGGGAAGTGCTTGCTGATGGAAGCCTGATATGGCTGTCTCCTGAGAGGCTCTGCCAGAGTCTGGCAAATACAGAGGCAGAAGCTCGCAGTCAACCATTGGACTGAGCTTGGGGGTCCCCGATGGAGGATTTGGAGAAGGGACTGAAGGTGCTGAGGGGGCTTGCAGCCCCATGGAAGGAGCAACAGTGTCAACAAGACAGGATCCCTGAAGCTCCCGGGGACTGAACCACCAACCAAAGAGTACACATGGAGCAACCCATGGCGCTGGCCTTGTTGGACATCAGTGGGAGGAGAGGCCCTTGGGCCTGAGGGTGTTCTATGCCCCAGTGTAGCAGAATGCCAGGGTGGAAGGGGGGGAGTGGAGGGTGGGGTGGGGGAGCACCCTCATAGAGGCAGGGAGGGAGGGATGGGATAGGGGGTTTCTGAAGAGGAGATCGTGAAAGGTGAAAACATTTGAAATGTAAATAAAGAAAATATCCAATAAAAAAGTAAGGTATTATCATTCTACCATCTTAGAAAATCTAAAATTTTTCTGCAAATTTTTGTGTATGAAAGAGAAACACTAAGAGAAGTTTGTGTTTCTATTCTTCCCTATTTCACTCCTGTTTGGGTTTGGGTGCCCACATTTTGGAGCCTTTTACATTTGTGGGTCTCTCCCTTTCCTCCACAGAGTTAAATGTCACCAATATCCCTGAAATGATGTGTTTTGTAGTGGGGAAATCCCTGACCACCAGAGTCAAGACTAGTCCCTTCCCTAAGTTTGCTCTGGGAGAAAGAGAGAGACAAGACACAGAATGCCCTGTTTCTGCAGTTTATTCCCTATGTCTGCTGCTGACCAGAGCAACGGAAATTGAGCATCTGATTTGCTCAGTGGCAGTGTTATTGGCCCTACGACAGCTCTTGCATTGACTCATAGCTGCCCGCCAGCCTGTTCTCCAGTGATGCTCTCCCATGGCTGCCCTACTGAACAGCCAAGCTTTCCCACCCACTTTTGCCCAGATCAGAGCTCCCAGTAGCCTTGGAAGGGAAGTTGTACAAAGCTGGGGAAGGCAGAGGGAAATGCTTAGATACCAGGTGTATTAGCCAGGGTTTTAGAATGAGTCCCTCTGTACATATAGAAAGGGATTTATTAGGATTATTTATAGGTTGTAGTCCAGCTAATCCAACAATGGCTGGCTGTGAACAGAAAGTTTAAGAACTCAGAAGTAGCTGGATGTCTCAGCTGCAATTCAGGAGATGCTGAAACCCCAAATAAGTAGGCTCCAATACCAGTGAAGGAATACATGTATCAGCTGGGTAAGGGCAAGCAGGCAAAGAGCAAAAGTTTCCTTCTTCCCTGTCCTTATAGACTTCCAGCAGAAGGTGTGGCCCAGATTGAAGGTGTGTCTTCCCACTTCAAGGTCAGGATTAAAGGTGTGTCTTTTCCCAGTTTGAAAAGATCTGAATCAAAGACTCTGGTTTGTGTCTTCCTAACTCAATGATCCAGTTTAGAAGGGATCTTTCTACTTCAAATTAAGCAAAAACAATCCATCACAGGTATGCACTCCATTTCGGTGTTTTGGTTCCAGATGTAGTCAAGTTGACAAGCAAGAATAGTCATCACAACAGGTGGACTGGCTTGTTTTATGTCAACTTGACACAAACTAGAGTTATCTGAGAGGAGAGCCTCAACTGTAAAAATGCCTCCCTACGATCAGGCTACAAACAGGCCTGCAGGGCATTTTCTTAATTAGTGATTGATGTGGGAGGTCCCAGTCCATTGTTATGGGTTGGGCCACCCCTGGTCTCACGATCCTGGGTTCTATAAGAAAGCAGGTAGAGTGTTCCTCTTTCTCCACCTCCTCGCCAACAACTGCTGTCTCCTGTGTTTTTGATCTTAGCCATCCTGACTGGTGTGAGATGGAATCTCAGGGTTGTTTTGATTTGCATTTCCCTAATGACTAAGGGTGTTGAACATCTCTTTAGGTGCTTCTCAGCCATTAGATATTCTTCAGGTGAGAACTCTTTGTTTAGCTCTGTACCCCATTTTTTAATAGGGTCATTTGGCTCTCTGGAGTCTAACTTCTTGAGTTCTTTGTATATATTGGATATTAGCCCTCTGTCGGGTGTAGGGTTGGTAAAGATCTTTTCCCAGTTTGTTGGTTGCCGCTTTGGCTTTTTGACAGTGTCCTTTGCCTTAGAGAAACTTTGTAATTTTATGAGGTCCCATTTGTCAATTCTTGATCTTAGAGCATAAGCTATTGGTGTTCTGTTCAGGAAATTTTCCCCTGTGCCCCTATGTTCAAGGTTCTTCCCTAGTTTCCTTTCTATTAGTTTCAGTGTGTCTGGTTTTGGTGGGATTGCAAGCTGGTACAACCACTCTGGAAAGCAGTCTGGCGGTTCCTCAGAAAACTGGGCATGACACTCCCGGAGGATCCTGTTATACCACTCCTGGGCATATACCCAGCGGCTTTACCTGCATGCAATAAGGACATATGCTCCACTATGTTCATAGCAGCCTTATTTATAGTAGCCAGAAGTTGGAAAGAACCCAGATGTCCCTCAACAGAGGAATGGATTCAGAAGATGTGGTATATTTACACAATGGAATACTACTCTGCAATTAAAAACAATGAATTCACGAAATTCTTAGGCAAATGGTCAGAACTGAAAAATATCATCCTTAGTGAGGTAACCCAATCACAAAAGAACACACATGGTATGCAGTCACTGATAAGGGGATATTAACCCAGAATCTCAGAATACCCAAGACACAATTCACATATCAATAGATTTCCAAGAAGATGGAAGGAGAGACCCCTGGTCCTGGAAAGACTGGATGTAGGGGAATACCAGGACAGAGAAGCGAGAGGGGGGTGAATGGGGAACAGGGGGAGGGAAGGGGGCTTATGGACTTTCGGGGAGGGAGGAACCGGGAAAGGGGAAATCATTTGAAATGTAAATAAAAAAAAATATAGAAAACAAAAAATAAATAAAAGAAAAGAAAAGAAGAGAAAAGGAAAGAAAAGAAAGCAGGTTGAGCCGGGCGGTGGTGGCGCACGCCTTTAATCCCAGCACTTGGGAGGCAGAGACAGGAGGATTTCTGAGTTCGAGGCTAGCCTGGTCTACAAAGTGAGTTCCAGGACAGCCAAGGCTACACAGAGGAACCCTGTCTCGAAAAACCAAAAAAAAGAAAGAAAGCAGGTTGAGCAAGCCACTAATAGCAAGCCAGTAAGCAGCACCCATCCATAACTCTGCTCCTGCTTCCAGATTCCTGCCCTATTTGAGGTCCTACCTGCAATGCTATTGATGATGAACTGTTGTTTCATGGAACCACGAATGAAATAAACTCTTTCCTACCCAAGTTGACTTTAGTCATGATGTTTCATCTCATCACAGCAATAGCAACCTTAACTAAGAGTTAGTTAGTTAGATAGTTAGTAATAGTAACCCAACTAAGGTGGTTAGGGATTTTCAAAGTCTCACCTAGAAAAAAATTTCACCTATTCTTAGGGGTTCTAATTTAGAAGATTTTGAGGTACACCAGGCTTTGGGATACAACCCAGAAACTGGCATTTGTCATGGGTTTTAAGTGATGCTGAGTTGCAGCAATCAGATCACATATGAGAACCACCGTTGAAAGCAATGAAGGCTGTACTTGGGCTTCTCTGAGAGACAGATCCAGTAGTATAATGATAGGTAGCTAGGGAGGTAGGTAAATGATTGATAGGTGGTAGACATCTAGATGGTGTGTAACCTACTTCTCTCGTCACTGTGACAGATCATCTGATATAATTTAAGGAAGGAAAGGTTTACTTTGGCTCATGGGCTTCAAAAGTTTTAATCCATCATAGCTAGAAGGGCAGGGCAGGGCAGGGCAGGGCAGGGCAGCTCACGTCATAGCAGCAGAGAAACAGAGACGGATGAAGCCTGGTACTCAGCTGGAATTTCATTTTCCCTCTTTTTATTCTGTCTGAGCCCCTAGACCAAGGGATGGCATGGCGCTGCCCACACTCAGAGTGGGTCTCCTTACACTCAGTCCTTTCTGGAAGTGTCATAGATAAACTTGGAGAATATCTCCCTAATCTCCTACCTACACTTTTCTAAAACCAATGGAGTTGAAAACAAAGACTAATCACCATATATAGGTGAGAGAGAGAGAGAGAGAGAGATTAATTGTATATAGATGAATGGCTAGATAAAGAGATAACACGGAGGGAAAGTATTATGGTTTAAATATGAAATGTCCTTCATAGACATGGTCAATGCATATTTTCCAGTTAGTAGTACAATTTTGAAAGACTCTGGAAACTTTATGAGGAAGTCCCTGGAACATGCCTGTGAAAATTTTACATGGTCTTTTATCTTCCTTACTCACATCCTCTTTGCCATGACCTAGTAGACTTGTCACATGACCCTGTGGCCTCACCATGACCCAGAATCAGCACACCCAAATGTTGCAGACTAAAATCTCTGAAACTGAGCTAAAACTAAAAATATTTCCCTCTCATTAAGGATTTATCATAGCAACAAATATATATAAATAGATGAGATAGGTAGGTAGATACATACATATAGAAATTATACATACATACATACATACCAGACATACATACATAACAAGGGGATTTATTCAGAACATTGCCTCTAATTATTGAGGCTTCTCAAGACCACAATAGATTGTCATCAATATGGAGAGCCAAGGATGTGGGAGGCAGGGCTGAGTCCAGCTCCAAAAGACTCAGACTGAGGATGCCATTGCGCATATGAGGCCAAACACCAGAAAACTTGAAGTTCTACCTTCAGAGCAGAGGGTGCTTTAGCTCTATCAGAGAAAGCACATCAGTCTTTGTGTTGCATCGAGGCCCCCAACTTTGGGTGGATCTTCCTCCTTTCAGCCCACCAACTCATGCGCCGAGCCCCTCTAGCAGCACACCTGGAACTAACTCTTACCTTGTCTATTTCTTAGCTTTCTCATTGTTGGGACCAACATACCCGAGAAAGTAATTCAAGAGTCACCAGGCCCTGTTATGGTTCCCAACACCACTGCTCACTGTGGGAGGCACCCGGTAAGTACCACTGTGAGTTACTCAATGTTTCTAGGGTCTGGCATCCTCACCTCAGGACATAATAATAGATCTTTCTCTGCAGGGTAGAGACAAGCTCTGTGTTGATGATCCTTACAGATCAACCTTAGACCCCTAGTTCTGTTCTAAAGTGCAGTCTCTTTGTCCAACCCTTGCCAAGGTGGTAGCCATTCAATGCTTGAATCTTCAGAGTTTTTGTCTCCTACCTCCCCTCCCCCAGGCATCTTTTCCTCCCAGAGCCTTTCTTATCCCATCTGAGGACAATTTACCCCTTCTGTTCTTCTGATTCAATGTACTGGCTCACCTCACTAGCCAGTCTGAGCCTGTGGCTTCAGACCTAAGGTCCTTATGGTCTCTTTACTAAGAATCCTCTCATTGCTCCTGTTTTCCTTACACACAGCATCTGCCAAGGCCTTCTACAAAGCAGAGAGTGGCCATACCACAAGGCTCGCTTACACCCATACAATAAAGCCAGCCACACCTGGCAGAGGGACAGTGACTATGCAACACCCCACCACCACCACCACCACAGGTCAATACAGTCTTGCATCTGCCAAGAACACCTGCTGGTACCTGGGTCCAGGAAGATGCCCTCTGTCCATCAGAGGCCAGGTCCAAGGTTTACTCCAAGCTACCTTTCCCTGCCACATGTGACTGTGCATGACCTGCATGTCTTGCATGTATTTGGTTTGGGTCTCTGCTCACATTCATAGTGTGATTCTTCTAGAGGGTTATTATGTTTCTCTCAGAATGGGGTTCATACATGACTAGGCTCTATAGATTGGATGTTGTATGTCTCCCAGGGGCCCATACCATCTGCCAAAGACCTGCTCCCTACACTGCCAACAGTTCCTATTGTTGAGAACTAATGGAAATTTTAGGAAGTGGGACTGAGTGAGGTGCCTTTCAGTCACTGGGAAATGTGTCCTTGAGGAGGACTATGGGCCTCAGTCTTTGAGCTTTCTCTTTCTCCCTTCCCAGCAATACTATGAAATGATTTGTTCTATCGCACGCACCCCTGCTCGAGGACTGTACCATTATGGACCAAAAGGCCCCAGACCACAAAATCTATGAGTCAGAATAAATGTTGGTTCTTTATATGTTAGAACTGGCTTCTCTGGCATCTTCTTCCCACAGTCCTAGGACAAAAGGAATTGGTGCACATTTTGCCATCTGTGATCCTAAGCTCATCAGGGTGAACTGAACTGTCTATAGTAAACGTGTACACTGGGGTACTGTAGAGTTCCCTTGGCTCTCTGGACACCATGCTGTCTTCTGGTGTCCTTCTGATGCATTCTTATGCATTCCCGATATCTCAATGGTTAGAATCCTGGAGACTGCATTGTTCTGTAACTTCTTGGAGCATGCCCAAGAGCAAACATTAAGGTGGAAGAATTTAGGAGAAACTGCTAGGACTTTGATTTGGAATGGTGGCAGTCAGTGGCCTCTTTGTCTTACTTGGGTCAGCCCTAGTCCCCTTTCCGGTGCCACCATGCCAGTCAGAACAGGGCTGCCTAGGACACTGTCTTCAGGGAGAGGCAATGCTATTCATCTGCTGGTGCTGTCAGTAAAAGAAGCAAACTCAGAAGAGAATAAATGGAGAGAATACCTCACTCTGCTAGTGGAGTATGTCATGGAAGGATTCAGAAATCTAATGGAGGATGCTGTGGAGGGGCTAAAAATCCATCTACATATCTGTGGCAGCCTGGAGAATCTGTGATGTGCATGAGAAAGACTGGGCAGACAGCAACAGAAATGAAATCTTCGAAACCTCTGGATTGCAAAGTGCACCCTCCTTTCCACATTCAAATCCCAATGTCCACATCACCCATAATGTCTTCCCAGTCATCGGTCAATGGTCCATCAATGTAGATGGTACATGGAGGCAGTTCTCACAAAGCCAGGCTGAAGCTAAAAAAAAATATAAAGTAAAAACTAAGCAGACACACCACCAACCACACATGCTTAGGAGACAGATTCTAGAGATTGTGTCCAGATTACATTATTAAAATCAAGTGCTCAGGGGAAATGTCACTCTATAGAAACTGGTACAATGGATGTATTAGCTGGCACTCTCCAGAGAAAGAGGCCAGCAGGATGTGAATATAGCTAGGCACACCTCTGTTCATTACAATTCACTTTTCTGTGCTATGCAGACACTGTGTCATTTAAAAACAGAAAGTGACAACCCTGTGTGGAGCAAGGCTATTGTTTCCATTTTCCAATGATCTAGATGATCATTAGCATATTTTAGCAATAAGGTATTTTTAATTGAGGCATGAATATTATTATTTTAAGAGTAATACTATTGCATACTTAGACTACAGTATAGCAGTTTTGCATGCTGTTGAGAAAGACAATTTTGTCCCTTGCTTGGTTGGGAGATTTGCTTTATTGGAAAGGCCCGGAAACCAGCTTACATTATCTCCGTGCTAGACCTATGGATGTAGGAGAAGGTGCTTCTTCGAACTGAGTCATTTGACAATGGCTGCTGAGAATTGCCACTTGGGAGTTCCTGGAGTCCCAGAAGAGTGGCTGAATCCAAGTCTACAGACCTCAGAAACAGAGAGAATAGTGGTGTCATTTCTAGTCCAAAAGAAGAGCCTAAAAATCCAGAGTCTCGGGTTCGTGGCCACAAAGGGACATATTTGTTTTAGTATCTTCTCAAATCATTTAGGTACACATGTGTGAGTAGAGTTGCTGGGTCATCTGGGAAATGCCATTCTACCAGCATAGAAAGGCTGGTGTGAGATAGCCCAGAGGCTGTGGAAACTAGTGTTCTGAGGTCCAGGCCAGCAGCAGGAGTCTGCTCTAGCTCTAGAAAGATGGAGACCTATCTATCGTCCTTGCAGATCTTTGTGTCTGGGCCTCCTGATTAGACAGTGGCTGCCCACTAGGTTCAGACTCTTCTGCAAGCCCCCTCCCTCTGGGCAGTCATTCCTCCATCCGGGCACTTTAACACCTGAAATAAATACTCACAATATACTATTGTGTCTCATTTTCAGCAACAGAAATGAATAAGAAATGGCAAAGGATAAACTGTAGAGTGCAGAGAGGAAAAACAGGAGTAATGCAAATCAATGTCAAATGGGACCAGATTTGGGGTTTGAATGACACAGGCAGCAACTTCAAAGTGGTTATTCTAAATATGATCAAAAAGTGAAATAAAGGGCACAGTGTTAAAAGAATTAAAGGGATAGCCATGCTTCACAACATATTCAATGCTAACTCAAAGTGGATAAACTGCCTTATAAATATAAGAGCTAAAAACCATAATACTCTTAGAATTATAGCACTTAGTCTTGATAATTTGGGATTTGGCAACTGGTGCTTAGAATATCAACAGTATGGGTAGCAAGAAAAAAGAAAAATATATAAATTAAATAGACCTCATCACAATTAAAAATGTACATATACCAAAGTGTTAGAGTCTGTCGGAAGACTCCCCCACTCAATAAGGCCACAGAGACCGGAATCACTGCAATCCTGCAATCCGCAAGAGGTTTAATATTCCAATGTACATTGAGGTTCCCCAGCACGCAGGCAAGAGGAGATCACGAGCTCATAAAGCATACCCTTTTTATAAACATTTTGGCAGGGAGTTCAGCAGTCGCCTGAGTTGGACAACTGCGATTGGTTACCCTGAGCAACATTTAAAATTATTGGTCAACTCGAATGGGGAGGTTGTCTCTGTCATTTGGTCCTGTCCTGCCCACCTTGTGGTATTCATGGTATTTCGCCGAGTCACTTCCCTCTCTGTCCCCACCCTAGGCAGGATAGTTCTCTGTTTAGCCCATTTCCATATCTGTCCTTACCCCAGGAATCATGGGCGGAATGAAAAGTTCCTGTTCGGCTGTGTCTCCCCTTGGTCGTGGGGAGCTGGCCTGCTGTTTCTGACAGGGTTCTCACAAAAGGAGAATGTCTCTCTCTCACACACACACACACACACACACACACACACACACACATAGACTGCAAAATGGGAGAAAAACTCTTACATCTAATAAGAACCTAGTGTGTAAAGGACTCAAATAATCAAAACATGTGCCCATTTCAAAAATAGTCAAAGTATTTGAATAGTTTTTTTCCCCTAAGGAATATATGCAAAATGACCAATGCATGCATACACAAAGACAAAACAGCTACCTCAAAATGGCAAGTCTTCTGAAACCCCAGAAGCCTGTCCCCAGCAATGTACTTCCTTTAGGAAGGCCACACTTGCTGATCTTCCACAAACATCACCACCCACTGGGGACCAAGCATTCAAATGCCAGAGACTATGGGGGATGTGTCCATCGACCACCACAGGGGTGGGAGTGTGTGCTGTTTTTACTGATCTGTAATTAAGAAGGAGCACTTGGTGCTCCAAACTTATATACTTTTAGTCTGTGCACTTTGCTATCGGCCTCATATTTCACAACATTAAGTGAGAATGTATTGTGACAAAGAAAACAACCAACTTTTACAAATCAGACGATCAAATAGAAAAAGACAGAGGTTAAAGGTGCTGTTGCTCTTACCAACAGCCAGAGCTCACAACCACCTATAACTCAAGCTCCACCAGATCTGACATCCGCATCTGACCTCTTTGGGCACATACACTCATGTGCTTATATGCACATAAATAAAAACTAAAAAAAAAAATTAAAAGAGAGAAACCAAAGAATTCAGCAACTACAACTGTAAGTGTTCTCTCTATATTTTTACGTAGTCAACCTCAGAAATCAAAGAAAGTTTATTTAATTATGCACTAGAAAGGTTCGATAATGAGGGATTGTTACACAATAGGCAACCATTAGACATACAGAGTCACGGTAATATTTGTGGTAGGGGGTCGCAGCCATGACATGAATGAACAACCCAACTATAAACTGTGAATACTGAGAAAGCAAGCCCTTGATACATTAAAGAAAAGCACCATGTTACTAAATTAAATGTAACTCGTTGCCATTTTTTATTATTATTATTATTTTGGGTGTGATGCTGAGCATAGAAGTCAGGACCTTATGCATGTCAGCCAAGAACTCACTGACTATATTCCCAGCTTTGGTGATCCATTTTAAAAGAAAATTAATACGTAGATGTGTATGTGTGCATATATATACAACATACATATGTATACATATATGCACTATACACATATTTACATAAATATACACACAAATATACATATATACTTAGATATATACATATAGTATGTATGTATCTATGTATATATAGTATGTATATATATATGTATATATACTCAAGGAATATATATACTTGAATGAATATATATACATCTATACATATATATTGAACATATACTTAGAAAGTTTAGTTACTTTATCCACTGAAACAATGGGTGATTTTACTTTTATAAACTTTTGTGAATATTCTGAACTTTTACAGTGTTCACATATTAGTTAGGGGAGTGAAAAACATGACGAATGAATTAAGAATCATGGAATGCAGTCAAGGTGGCTTACACCTATAATCTCAGCTACCAAAATGCTGAGCCATGAGTTCCAGGCCAACCTGGGCCATAGAATGAGAGACCCTGTCTCAAAATAAATAAATAAAACCTGACTAGTTCCTATCATGGAAATACATGCCTCATTTTGGTTTGAAGTATCAACTTTGGTTTTCCTGTTAGGTTCCTGGCCTTGAAAAGACACCATGCTGGCGACACTGATAACCAGCCAACTTTTTAAACCTCTTTTTTTGTTCATGTGCCATTTGCTACTGTCTCATAGAATGGAGTTTAGAAGATAAGAGTTTGAGTCAACATACAAGGTATTTGGTCCATTCAGAAAAACAGGGTGCTGTTGTATACCATGGCCCTTCTGGGATAGCCTGGAAACTACATTTGTCAAAAATTCCAATGTCCAGTATCTGTAGGAAAGCTCTTATCATGGAAAGCTGGTTCCTCCAGCCTTTTGGGTAAGGAAAACCAGACACTGGCAGCTGTGATTTAATACTGTCAGAGACCCTCCTACCTCATATCATGGAAATACAAGAAGGAAGCCCTTGCCTGCTGGAAGAAAGGCCCAAAGGGGGCGACTTTTGTAGTGGCAGTCAGTTTCCTTCTGTTCTAGGCATAGAACCCATGCTCTATTCTTTTTAAATTTATTTATGTGTGGAAAATAGGTGTTGTGCGAGTGACTATAAGTGCTCAGGTGGGTCAAAATAAGGCACTAGGTTCCTTGGTGCTGGAGTCACAGGCAGATTTGAGCCTCTCCACATAGGTGCAGTGAACTGAACCCCAGTCCTCTGCCAGAGGGAGCAAGAACTTGCCACCGCTGCATCTCCTTGCCAGCCTCCAAACCCACACACTTTAAAAATGATTTTTAGATTTATGTATTTTATTTTAAATATATGATCACCTTGCCTGCACGTGTGTATGGGCATCATGTGTATGCCCGGTGCCAGCAGAGGTCAGAAGAAGACATTGGGTCCCCTGGAACTGGTATCACAAATGGTTATAGGCAGCAATGGGGTGCTGGTAACTGAACCTGGGTCCTCTGCAAGAGCGACAAGTGCTCTTAAGCACCGGGCCATCCCTGCAACCTCCAAACCCACACTTTTTAAAAGTAGGAAGTGCTGGGGAGAAGTCTTGGGCTTTTTCCAGACTGAATGTTTGACTCATGTGTCATTAAAGAAAGAGAGGGCGGGGACTCGGAGAACGGTGGGCTATCTGCAGAAGAAGGATGCTCAGGAGAATGACCCAGCTGTGAAGGAGGCATCTGACCACCATCACTGTACCAAACAAATCCCTTCCCTTCCAAAGCTGATGCTCAGTGTGACCCACAGAGATGCCTTCCCTGCAGCCAACCTCGCCCAGAATAGACACAGCCGGGCTCTGACAGTCATCCTTTTAATTCATCTGCAACGAAGTGTGCTTGCGGCCCTGACAGCGTTCTCTTGTGCACCAAAGGAAGTGAATAATAATTAAAGGGCCCTTTGGACAATATCCTTCTATCTGAGGAATCATACACTCAAATAATCTAATTTGCAAAACCTCTTCACTACCTTAGTGCCTGGCTTCCATTTTCTTCTGCATATATTTTCAGCACTCAACTAATGATGGATAGAGGGAATTAAGACATGGTTGATTGCATCTTATAAAGGCACTTGGAGGCATTTAAGATCGCTAGCGTCTTTTTCCTTTCCAGCACCTTCTAATGTAATGTGTTCTCGGAACACATGTGTGAGACACACATTGATATTAAAAGCTGTATTCTATACAGCCTCATAAAAGCATGCCACAGCATAAGCAAGTGCTAACGTAAAGCAGAGACTATAATCATTTAAGAGGTGCGAGCCCAGGAATGTGTGGGGCGGGCGTCTCTAAAGTACTTTCTCTAGCTCCTTCCATCCAAGAGGATGAAGCTAAACAACCACCAGGAGAGGTAGTAAGGACAAGCACACCTGTGTCACACACACCCTCAGTTAAATCCATCTATAAGCAGACGCATGCAGGATGGGATTCCAGCAGTGCCGCTTGCAGGAACGCTGGAGGCGAAAATCCCATCGTCAGCACGTTTGCAGGGCTTTTCCGAAATCAGCCACTTGTGTGACCCAAGCTTGGTAAACAGAACTAGATTTGCAGGGCATAGGTAGAGTTGAGCCAGGCTTTAGGGTGAAGGCTTGCCTGGGAAAGTGGTTTCCATCCAAGTGTGAGAAGCAGAGCTCAGATGCGTAGAACCCATCCGTGTAAAATCTGGGCAGGTAGTGCATCTGTCCTCCCAGCAGCACTTGGGGCAAAGACAAGGGGTCCCCAGAGCAAGCTGGCTAGCTAGACTAGCTGAATCAGCACACTCTGGAGTCAAGAGAAAGACCCTGCCTCAATACATAAGGTGAAGAATGACCCAGGAATATGTGAGTACTTAAACCACTGGTTTCCATACACACATATGCATGTATAGCCCTACACATACATGTGCATCCAAACATGCACACTGCACACACAGGCACAATCCCCAAAAGAAAAATGAACCAATACTGCCCAGTTGTAGAAAGAAGAATGGTAGCTATGTGTTTGGACTCTGCCATAGGCTTTCTGAGGACAAATGCTGGCTCCCCGATGTTCTTACTGTGTGATCTTGGGCAAAATTACACCACCCCTCTGAATACTATTTGCATCACTGTGGCACAGCAATCTAATAGCATCTCCCTACCTTCTAGGATCTGTAGGGAGCTAGTTTATGCAAATTAGAACAATATCTCTGTGGGAGTAAATGGGGGCCTAGTATGCTTAGGTGATAAAGCTTCTGACTAGAATCCATGGGGAGCATAGCTCAGTGGAACACCTGTCTAGACTCCCCCAATGAGGGGCTGGGGGCATGGCTCAGTGATAGAGCCCCTGCCTAGAATCTCCCAGTGAGGGCTGGGGGCATGGCTCAGTGGTAGAGCCCCTGCCTAGAATCCCCCAGTGAGGAGCTGGGGGCGTGGCTCAGTGGTAGAACACCTGCATAGTAGATATGAAGACCTGGGTTCCTTTCACAGTACCAAAACATATAAATAATAAAGAACACATAGGAACCAATACTGTTAAGCCAAAGAATTCTTATGCAGATTTTATTCTCACTACCTAAGCTCAGTCCTATTGAATAATCAGTAGATGCCCCAACAATGAAAGAAAAATCATCCACTCTGTCAAAGGGAGGAGATGGGGATAAAGAAGGTGACCTCGTTCCTTCTCTGTGTCTTTAACAACTTAGGAAACTTGTGTTTTATCAGTGACTATGGTTCTGTGAAGTCAGTTTGGAAATAATGAGCTAAACATAACCACAAATAAAATATCCAGAACCCCCAAGAAGCTTTAGAAAGAGGCTGCCACCTGTGGCAATTCTGAGCCACCTCTAAATGCAGGCAGGGCTGTGTGGAAATGCAGGCTTCTGTTGAAATGGAAACAGACTGAAAAATGGACACTTGAGTTGGCCACGGTGACTCATCCCTGTGATCCCAGGACTTAGGAGGCTGAGACAGGAAGATTACTGCAAGTTCAAGCCCAGCCTGAGCTACTTAGTGATATTTTACCTTTATAGTAAGAGACACTCGAGAACAAGGCTAATCTCTCAAATAGCTCCTGAGAATGCCCATGACAAGTGAGAAGTAGAAATAGACTTAAATTGACCAAATAAATTAATAAAAAAATATCAATACAACAATAACACAAAAGAAATGGATAAGGTGTGGAGATGCTTATTTGCATCTCTCAAGAGAAGCATGGTTTTAATAGAAATTGTGATTTTGATTTTGTAAAGCTTATATTTTGGGATAAGTCCCACAGCCTAGATCAAACCCCCACAATCATTGCTGACAGAAAAGTCTAAATGGAGAGCTCATATGCTGGGTGCAGAGTTTAGTGGAAAACTATCTTCCACCATGCTCCGGGCTCACACCTCTACCCAGTCACCCTCTCTACTCTCGGAAGCAAGATCTCATCAACGCTGACCAACTTCGCCAGGGAGGGACTGGGGGGCACAGCCCAGAACAAAGCTATTGACCAGGGTGTAAGTCAAAGGGCAATCCCCAGCCCTGAGTACCTGTAACACTTGGTTTTGAGGCAGAAGCTCACTATGCCCCCCACACACGTTCTCCTTCAACAGTAGCCCCTCTTGCCACACGCAGCCTCAGTTGCTGGGACGATGAGCCTTATTACCACCACCCCTGACCCAAATGGACACTTTCTTTAAAATAAAATATTAAAAAAAAACAACAACTTCATTCGTAAATACCTTTGAAATAAAATTTTAAAAATGAAACAAAAAACAAACAAACAAACAAAAACAAGACACAATTAGATAAGCCAGACCCAAAGTCTATCCATCTCAATGACATTCTACACAGTCAGAGAGCCATTCTAAATCTTTGGAGATTATATTGGTGCCCACACTTTCACTATCATTTATGTGATGCCCCATAAAATCCTCTTAAAAGCAACTGTGGGGGCTGGAGAGATGGCTCAGTGGGTTAAGAGCACTGGCTGCTCTTCCAGAGGTCCTGAGTTCAATTCCCAGCAACCACATGGTGACTCACAACCATCTATAATGGGATCAGATTCTCTCTTCTGGTGTGTCTGAAGACAATGACAGTGTACTTACACAATTTAAAAAAGAAAAAGCAACTATGGGGTATGGAAAGACGACTCAGTGGTTAAGAAAAATGGCTATTCTGTAGAGGACCTGGGGTCTGTTCTCAACACCCACAGGATGGCACACAACTCTTTAGCTCTCCTCTGATGGGGCTAGAGAGAGGGCTCAGCAGTCAGGAGCACTGCTTGTCCTTCCAGAGAGCCTGGACTCTATTCCCCACACCCACACAGTGGCTCACAGCTGTTCTTTACTCTGGAACAAGGGAAACTGGCGCCTTCTTCTGACCTCTGTGGGCATCGGGTGTGTAATACATGCAATGCAAATGCATACATGTAAGGCAAAATAATCATGCACGTAAAACAAAATAGTAATCAAAAATGTTAGAAAGCAATCATCTTATTTTATCTTTTAAATTTGTGTGTGTGTGTGTGTGTGTGTGTGTGTGTGTGTGTGTGTGTGTGTGCATATAAGTTGCTTAAGTGATTGTGGGGTTTACAAAAGGGTGTTGGATCCCCTGGAGCTAAAGTTACAGGCAATTATGAACTGTCTGACATGGGTGCTAAGAACCGAACTCAGGTCTCCTGCTAAAGTCATACCTGCTCTTAACACACGAGTCCTCTCTCCAACCCTAGCAAGCAGTTTCTTAATGGCAGAACCCAAGGGATCCGGTCTAAAAGGCTTTGGACAGTAATAATAGCTTAGTTTCAGTAAGTCTGTAGAGATGGCGATTTCAGTAGAGAGAGGCAGATCCCATTGACTGGTTTTCATATGTTGGCCTTGTCGTTTGGCACCACAGGTGATACACCACACTCTCATTAACTTGTATCAAACAGCAAACGTTCCCTTTAAATTTAACACTGTCACAGAAAAATCGGTGTAGAGCAGCATCTTTCTGATGTGAGCGTTCTGGGGCATTCTCTGTGCCTCCCTCCAGTTCACCCAAATTGGAGTAGAAGACACTCCTGGAATGAGCTTGTATTACAACACACCTCTCTGCCCTCCAAGAAGCTAAGACAATTGTACAACATTGGCATTTTAAATCATGAGAAGGGCAGATCCTGTCACACAGAAACAGCAAGACACACACACACACACACACACACACACGCCGTCCTCAATTTCCAGTGTTTCCCCAGATGAAGCCAGCAGGACTCTGAGGAGGCCTTTACCTTACAAAGAAACATGTCTTCCTAACGGAGGAGGAATCGTGCTGCCGATTAAGACATTTCCCAAGCATCCGCTACCATCGTTGCAGGCATCATTGGTCCCTTGGGTCTTGGGACCCCTCCACCTTCCTGAATGGAGTAGCTGACTAGGTAAATGGGTTATATCAGGCCAGGAAATCAATGTGTGTACTGTTCTCAGCCACAGATGAGCATGTCGAAGGCATTTTATTATAGCTCTAGGAGCCGTATTGATCCAGCTGTAACTACTCGAAGGTGGCCCGCAATCCAATGAGGACACATCCCTCTGTCCATCCAGCTGCTGCTTCCACCCGGCCGTGCGTTTGCAAATTGGATTAATTTAATGTTTGCTTAATCAAAACTGACTACCCAGGAACTTAAGTGCTATTAATTACTACAAGAATCCAGACCTAATCCTCTGACACTCTGAGGCCGCTGTGGACCTGTGGGATATCGAGGGAGGGGCTGTTCTTCCAGAGAGTCCTTCTTTCCAGATGTTCAGCTTGTTTCCGTCTCCGATTCCATCACCACCCACTTTTCCCTTCTTAAAAGAAAGCAGTCCTCGCTGCTTTTGATTTTGTTCAGGAAGGCAGGGATGCGTCCTGCATTAGAATGTTCTGGATGGATAAACAGAGCCAAAGGCCCCGGTGTCCCAGCAGTCAGCGCCACGTCTTTCCCTCATCTGCACCGGCCCGACTACGCTGTTTATAATCTAGCTAATGGTATGGGTGGCTCTTTTCCAGAAACACTATGGATTCTCAAAGGCAAAGACTCCGTCTTCATCTTCTGGGACACACCAGCACCCAGCATGGGGCTGTTGGTCTTCATTGAGATGACTCTTAAGAGGAGACAATGGGCCTTGGAGAATCTGTATGTTTAAACAGTCCTCTACCACCCTGGTACTTCTCTGACGACAGGATCCCCTAGGCTTCAGTCCAATTGGCTTTTGGTGATGCTCAGGTCCATCCATTTCTTTGTCCTTGGACAGACTAGAGACAAAAATTCAAAGTGTATCTGCCTCCAATTTTTGTCTGTTGCTTTGCAAAAGGATCACTTAAGACATAAAATAAAATAAAAATAAAATAAAATAAAAAACAAAATAAGTCACACAGTCAGACAAAGGCCTACTATAAGCCAGGAGGGACACTATGAATGTCTAGAAGCTGTTTGGGCCCCGGCAGGCATTGCCACAGCCTTTCAGTCAGTTTTCCCTGCCTCTGCAGTTCAGCCAGGAGCATGTGCAGTGTCTCCTAAATACTGCTCTAGGAGCAGAGAGCAGCCTCATTGCCCAACACATCTGGAGTTCCTCCTTTGGAGAGCTGGCCCCTGTGATGACCTGTCCTTAAAGCCGATACAATCCACGGTGGTGTCGGTTCCCAGCCCCCAGATGCCACTGGGGACCTGAAGTTGCTGTTGTAGGTATTCCCAACTCCAGTGCCTACAGAGACAAGACAGGCCAAGAGGTTGGTCGGAGTAACTAGGCTGTATGTCAAGATGGAATAAGGGGGACCACAGCAGACTGAGGACTTGTCTTGACTCTCTTCTGCGAAGGTCACAGTTACTCAGCACTTATAGATGTTTGCCTTTAGAAAATAGACTCTTGGTGGCAGATCTCACCTCTGTGTGACATCACCCAAATGGGAGACACTGGCAACCAATTTAATGGTTAGAACATACACATGGCGTTCGGCTGAAGGTCTATGGTTCAGCCAATAATACTGCACCAATATTGATTCTGGTTTGATTATGTGCTTGGGAGACATACAGTGCTATCATTCAGGGAAAATGAAGAAGAACTCTTGGTGCTATGTGTGTGACTGTTTTGAGTCTCCAATTATTCCAAATGCATATATGTGTACACATGGGCCAGTATGCACATGCTCACTCACACACACACACACACACACACACACACACACACACACATGCTCACACAGAGAGGCTAGCACACACAGTGCAGACCAAGCCACACAACCTCAACAAGCCATAGCTTTCCTCTTCTGCCAGCATACATTGCTACACTTTTTCCAAACTGGCTGATGAAAACTAAGCCTCACAAGCCAACAGGGACAGAGACCTCCAGACCCAAGACTCTCCACACCTGTTGACTTTCCTGTGGGAATAATACCCTGGAACTGCCCCTCTTGCCTTCTCCAGATCTCTGCAATCAAATCACCATAGCCCCACACAACATTTACTAATTCAAATGCATCTTGTGCCCATAATTCTTTCTTGATGAATGAGGCCCTAGCCTTACAACTCAGCCTGGGTGTGGTAAATTACTTGGGCCAGATTAACTGTATAAAGAACACGTCTCAAAACAATGATTTCGCTTCGAGCTAAGGAGGAACAAGTGCTCCCTCTTTCATTTCTAAATTGCATTTTCCATCATAAATATTGAAAATTATGTTTCTGATCACTGCTGTCACCTTGTGAATAGTGTGTCACATGAGCCCCACAGACACATGGGCTTTTACAGAAGGAAAACCAGGGCCATTAAAACACCCAAACCACTTTGAGTTTTAAAGGGTTTGTTCTCCCAGCCTACAGATTATTTAAAAAGGCAGGATCCTTTGGAGCCTGGAAGAGGCAAGGGGTGAGCAGTCTTGTTTGCACACAGCTCATTAAACATAAGGAATGATTGCTTTGGGTGCATTATAGCAATCTTTATGTATGAGCTGCTCAGAATGTTTACAGGTAGACATGGTGTAGCCACAACCCCCAAAGATGCAGACGTGGAAATAGAATGTTCTAGAATATGTATGCTCAACTATGTGCTAAACAAGATGTTTAAAGTCACAGGTACACTAGTTACCCCCTTATCCTCAGATAACCAAAGTCAAAACTCTAAGGAGGGTTCCTCTCAAAGGACAAAATAATCAGATGTTCCAATTCTGGGCTCCTGAAGAGCAGGCAAGAAAGCTAGCCCACAGCAGAACTAGGGAACAAGAAGGATGGAGAAGCCCTCCAGCATGGGAGCCTGCTATCGCACTCCTGAGTACACACCCAAAGGAATCAGAGTGTTTTGGTGACATCTCACATCCAAGTTTACTGCAACACTATTCACAATAATGGCCAAGTATGCTGGGTAGATTTTGTCGACTTGACACAAGACAGGGGCATCTGGGATGAAGGCCCCTCAACTGAGAAAATACTTCTATCAAATTAGCCCAGGGATGCATTTTCATGATTATGGTTGATGGGAGAGGGCTCAGCTCACTGTGGATACTGCTACCCTGGGGCAGATGGTTCTGGGTTGTGTGGGGAAAAAATCCAAGCTGAGTAAGGTTAAAGAACAAATCAGTAAGTGGTGCTCTCCACAGTTCTGCTTCCATCCCTGACTTGAGTTACTGTCCTGGTTTCTTTCACTGATGAGCTCTGTCTGACCAACAAGCCCAATAAACCCTTAGACCCTTTCTGTTACCAAGTTGGCTTTGGTAAGTATTTTATTACAGTAACAAAAATCAAACTAAGACAGCAAGCTCTGGGTGTCCATTGGCAGATAAGCAGATAAGGAAAATAAGCTACAGGGAACACACAAGACTTCACACAGCCACAAAGAAGAATAAAAGTATAATATTTGAATGGAACTGGAGATCCAGTTATGACAAAGGAGATTCAGGAAGACAAAGGTGGAGTTTTGATAGTATGTGGAGCAAATGCTGTGTGTGTCCAGATGTATGTGTAGTCTATGTGTTTCTGCATGTGTCTGTTGTGTATGTGTGTCTGGTGTATTTCTGTATGTGCATCTCTGTGTCTCTCTGTGTGTATATGTGTGGGTGTGGGTGTCTACATGTGTCTATGCACATCTCTGTCTGTTTTCCTATATATGGGTGTACCTGTGTGCAGGACAATGTACTGGGTATTATAAACAAACTACATGATACACTTGAATTAAAATGTCATTATGAAGCTTATCACTTTGTACAATGTAAGGTGCTAATAAAATAAGAAGAGGAAGCAGGTGATTAGAAGACAGAGTCAGCCTGAAAGACTTAGTTGCAGTCATTTTGAAATTGGGATGAAAAGAGCTTGGTCATGAAGGGGAAAAGGGTACCTACCTCAAGCAGTGAATTGCATCCTTCACAACATGCATATCTTGGAGCCTCGGGTATCCCTCTGTTGCTCACATTCTACTGCATGTATCAAAGGAGCTGTCCTACAACAGCTTATAGCCCCGAGCAGAACTCCAACAGTGGCAGATGGGAGTCGGTGGGTAAGTACCAAAGCAATACATTCCTTGGGTGGAATGATTTGCCCTGGTCTACCTTGCCCCCAAGAGTCCTCAGCTGCCCAAGAAAGAACTGTCAATCAATTTCTTTCTCTTCCCAAGCTAGATGAAACTAGATCCAAATGACTGCCTGACTTAGTCAGGTTTGGGGCTCTCTAGTAAAATAGGACCAATGTAAAATACACTCTCAATACATGTCTACGGAATGTTCAGCCTCAAATGGACTATCTATATCACACACACACACACACACACACACACACAGAGGGAGAGGGAGAGGGAGAGGGAGAGGGAGAGAGAGAGAGAGAGAGAGAGAGAGAGAGAGAGACTCATGAACCATTGCAGAAGAGAATGTGGAAAGATCATAAAAAGCCAGAGGTCTTGGAGTACACTGCAAAACAGAGTGGACTGCTACATGCCTGAATTCACAGAACCCATGATTGTCTTCAAAAGACCCACATGAAATCATGACCAAGCCAGCCAACATTCTAGGGTGAGGGGGGATGGGCTCAGGAGCCTCCACTCCTAGCTTGGGAGTTGCTGAGAGTTGATGGTACCTGGATTCTAACTCCAGGAAAGAACTTTACACTCTGCTACTGTAATGGGGTCTGCTTCTGGGGAGCCCTAGCCTAAAGACATTGCAATTTTGAAAATAAATGCAAAGATGTAAATTGCCAGTCTTTTTTCAAAAGCCCAATGGCCCACAGTTTGGGATGGGCTGTAGCACAGGTGCTAGAGTTTAAGGCCTAGAACTTGACCTCTTGGATACTGTTAGCACATATGTTGGAAGAGTCATCCATCATTTAGAAAGACTTCAACTTTCCTACAAGTGACACAGATACCAGGGCCATCTTGTCCCAGAAGTCACTCTCCATTCCTTCCGGAATCCTCCCTGCCTCCTAAAAAGTCAGCCACACCCTGCATGGATAGACTTCTCTGAGCTGCATCCTGAGGCCAAAAGCATCTGCAATTCCATTTCAAAATGGCATCCTTATCCAAGGCCAGAGATGAGGTTCATGAACAGAAAACACATCTGTTGACATTCTTAAAAATACACAATCATATTCCACATGGCAAGACAGGACTGGATGACTCATTGAAGTCATAAAGACTGCAAATCACAGCGTTGGAGTCTTTGAGTAGAAATTACCAGAAGATCTGCATTTGATTGTCTCAAAAACCCTAGGCAGTCATTTGACATGTCATGAGATCCGAATCGGCTGAGGTTGAAGACGATCCTCTTTGTGTTTCATTAGCAGATATCAGGTTAAGAAAAAGTTTAAAAGTTGACTGCTATCCCCCCACTACTCCCGAGATTTATGAGACCTCCTCTGTGGGGCCGCACTGGGAATGGCAGCCGACACTCTTATTTCTTCAGAGCACACTCTGTCATCTCCCTCTGTGGTCCCCAAAGTCTGCCAATTAAAGACCTCCGAGATGACATTCCACTGCTGAAGTTATGCACACATAAATCACTGTAATAAGAGAAGATTGTTATGTTAACCTCCGCCTCGCAACCCTTCTCTTTTTGTGAGAAATATGCAAAACATTCATTTGTCTGGCACCAAAGAAGCAATTTCCCAGCAGATGCCTGAGAGGCCCATGGGATGTTACCCCTTCCTGTGGTTACGTAGGCGGTGCCTGGTGCACCAGGAGGCATTACTCAACTCCAAACACAGAGCAATGAGGCCATAAACCAGGCGGCATTACGTCAGCGACAGGATGCTCTGAAATAAATGGGGAGCTGCTTCGATCTAGAGGAACATTTTTCCATGTTTAACCAAGCAAAACTGGAGACACTACTGAGCACACAGCTTCAAAGGTCAACGCATAAGGAGACCAGTTCTGGAGAGGGGGGACAAGTGCTTTGTTTGGGCATGGAAGCAAACCCCAAGGAAGCTCGAGTTTCACTGTCAGAGTGTGCGGTCAGTGTGCAGTGAGTGTGACTTAAAAGATTATCTACTGGGTGTTAGAGAGACTGGGGCGAGGAGAGGGGGTGAGGCCCTGGGAGTTGGGAACTATAACAGCTGCAGCTGGAAACTCAAGGTAGTTACTTCCTGTGAGGTCCTTGCACACCATCATGGGCTGGGTTCAGAATCCCTTAGAGCAGTAGTTTTTTCAATCTATGGGTCTTGATCCCTTTGGAGGTAAAAAGACCCACATATAGGGGTTCCATGCCATACGTCCTGCATATCAGATATGTATATTATGATTCATGAGAGTAACAAAATCCCTGTTATGAAGTAGCAAAGAACATAATTGCATGGCTGAGGGGTTCACCACAACAGAAGAAACTGTATTAACTTTCTCCATTGGGAAAGTTGAAAACCACTGCCCTAGAGGTTCAACCATAACTAGAAAAAGAAAGAAATCAGAAATATAAGGCTTCAACAACAGATAAATATTAATAATGCCCTAATTATTTATATCTACATGTTCACTTTAGAAAACCATACTAATTGAAAGACAGGGGAAAGGAAAGTCTAGTCGTGAACTGAACCATTATTCTTCTCTACCCAGCCATCCTAGATTAGCTAACCCAAGGCCACGGTTACCTGCCATTCTTAGGTGATTCACTAGCTTTCTTTGGATGTCCAAGTGAACCTACCACTCTTGGTTAAAAGACCTTGTATCACTCACTTCTTTGTTACTGTGAACAAATACCTAACACACACAATATAGAAAGGGGAAAGAATCATTTTAGCTACAGACAGATTTCAGGCCAATATGTTGGAGTAGGCAGAGAGGTAGATCAGAAAGCTGAAACTATAGATGAAAAACCGAAGTATGTATGGTTATAAGGGGCCTGGTCCTACTTCCACCAGCTACTTCTCACCTCTTAAAGGCCCCACAGCCTTCAGAACAACATGACCAAGCAGAGACTGGGTATTCAAAATATAAACTTGAGGTGTACAATTCATACTCACACCGTAAGAGATCCCCTAAAGGCCTAATGTTCAGACCAAGTCTATTCATCTTTGTAAGGCCAGCCGGCCACTGAAAAGTCAGACAGAACAAAATCCTTGATGCTGGGTGTTTTCTCTCAAATCATGTTGATCTAAAAGAATGAAATAGTTCTAGAAAGAAAATTATCTGCCCCCCCCCATCTGTTGTCTTGAAGGATTTGGTGGGGTAGAGATGGAATATACATTCTCTAATTGCTTATTGTAGTCAGAATGAAATCTCAATCTCATTCATCCCAGAATACTCCTTGCTTTTGGGGCTGGTAGTATATGTTATAATGAAGCTATTAAAAATGTCTGATTGCATACACCCGATTCTACCCTAATCTCTACATGTGTCATTCCTCAAATCTCTTTTCTTGCTTTCACTCCCTTTCAAAACAAGAAAGTGTAACCCACCATTCTCAATAGCCTCGGGTCACCAACCACCTTGGTTTTCCTGGAATTTGAGAGGTTTTGATGGTATGCAACTTCCCAAGCCAAAAGTCAACAATCTTCTCTGTAGTCTAGGCTAGGATTGTAAGCTTTCTCTATCAAGCCTAGTCCAGAGATATCCCTTAAGTGAGCATTTAGACCTTAGTTAGAGTGCATGAGTTAGGCATGGCTGACACCTTTGCAGGGCATGTTCGCAGGCAATAAAGTTCCTGCTAGGCGTTTGAGCAGAAACAAGACCAGATATCTATGATTAGTGAGAACAACGTCACTTCATACTGAGGTCAAAAGTCACAGAAGCTATTGCCCAGAGCATGAGGTGGTGAAAGCTGGTTTTTCAAAGAGGCAGAGTACACAGATGCAGCAATGTATACCATTTTCACCAGTTAGCCACACCCTCATGAGAATCACTGCTTCATCAGAGCATCCAGCATGGAGCAGCATCTTGTCCCTGGTATATACTGCCAGAGATCCCACTTGGTGTAGTCCTTTACTTTTTTTATTTTTTAATCGTGTGTGTGTGTGTGTGTGTGTGTGTGTGTGTGTGTGTGTGTGCATGTGTGCGTGTACATGCAAGAAAAGCCAGAACATAAGATTCCCTGGAGCTAGAGTTGTGGGTGATTGTGAGCTGCCCAACTGGGGTGCTAAGAACTTGGGTCCTCTGCAAAAGCCATGCATGGGTAATCTCTCCAGCCCATGCATGTATAATATCTGCAACCTATGAGTATGTAATCTTTCCAGCCTGTGGTCCTTTTAGCTGAAATGTTGTATTACTTTTCTGTTGCTGTGATCAATACCATGTCCAAAAGCAACTTAAGACAGAAAGAGTCTTTGAGGATGGGGAAAGCATGGCATGGCTGCAGGGGCAGGATGCATTCCCACACACAAGCACAGAGAGAGCAGGAAGTGGGGCAAGGCTATCAACCTTCAAGGCCCGCCCCAAGAGGCACACTTCCTCCAGCAGGGTTCCCTCTCCTAAATTTTCCCACCAAACAGTATCACCAACTGGGAACCAAGTTTTCAAATGCATGAGTCTATTCAGACCACCATGAAAATACAGGACCAATGTATAAGTTCAGATCATTACACCTTGAAATACTCTTGGCAGGCCAAAAACAATATTGTAGGAGTTTTTTTCAGACTCGAGAGTTCTGAAGATGATCAGGACTCGGACCTTTTGAATACTCTGAATGTGATGAGGGTTTGGACACAGCTTCCATAGCTTCGCTCATTCACCCCTGGGCTTTCCAAGGCACTACTATAATCTTCCACGAGTCATTATACGTGTGAACTGTGCTAGAAGGGTCTCAGTTAAATCACTGTAAACTTTTTATGCTTTAAGGTGGTGGTAGCTTAAATTATTTTTTTAAAAACTCATTTCTGGTCTAAATTTGACTTTTTAAACCTGGAAGGTTTGGGTAGCACTATGAACTAATAACCTTCAGTAAAATGAGAGAGAGAAGTGGCTAACACTGAGCGCTTCCTATGGACCAGGCATGTGGCTGAGCAGTTCTATATCACTGTACGGGGTTAATGTCTGTTGTAACACAGTTCATCATCTCCTCTCATCACTGTCCCTAGGGTCCTCATATTGCATTTCCCTCTTTTTGTTTGATTCTGTTTTGAAATAAGGACTCATGACATATCCCAGGCTATCCTGGAACTCTTCGCCCTTCTGCCTTCTCCCCACCACCCAGTGTTGGAATCACAGATGCGTCCCACTACAACAATCACCTCTGCCTTGAACTCATGGGTCATGGAGGCCCTAGAAAGGTGTGGTTCAAGTTCACAGCAGAGCCAAGCTTGTCTGTTCCAGAGGATTTATCCTCAGCTACTCACCTACAGTGTTTGTTGAAGACCCAGTTCCTGGGGCCTTTCATATTGTCTCTCCCCTTCTTTAAGCTGAATGTTATTCAAGGGATGGACAGGATGGTATCTAATGTATAATGCCAAGCACGTGACCATAGGACAAGTAGACTGTGTGGTCTAACCATATGCTACCGAGCTGAGAATCTGGGACACATTTAACCTGAGTCCACATAGAGCTTCAGGGTAGTCGCAAGCAGTTTCTTGGATAAGCATGTCTCTCGTGAGGACAACCTTGCAGATGAGCTGAGGATGAAGCCATGAACACTGTGTCTTCCTTTCCTGTCTTCGCATTCAGGCAGCTATAACTGACCATGGAAACATGGAAGCCCAGGAGCCTTTCACTAGGAAAACACTGCTCTCCACAGATGGGTGGGTCACCAACGGCCTCCTTACGCTTTAGGTTTATTTAACAGTGTGGGCTTTGCCTGTTCAATCTCAAAACTATCCCAGCTATGTATATACTGTGTTCTGAAAGGCTCTGCGGACACTATTCGTTAGTCTCTTTGATCTAATTCATCACACACATCAGTCTCAAACAAGCACTAAGTGTCCTTCCTAGAGGTGGGGATGGGGGAACACGTGAAGGAAGGCTTTCAAAGCATGCCCAAACTCCCTTCCACCCCACTTCCCATGATTTGGTCCCTCAGGTGCCATGGGTTAAAAAATACAGTTAAAAAAGAAAGAAAGAAAGAAAAACAACTGGGTTTCACTGTTGTCAAAATGCCACGTCACCCCACCAAGGAGAAGCTCGCCTTTGTCAGTTTCCCTATCCATGCCAAAGTTTCAGAGAGACCCTTCACTTTATAAATCAACTCACAGCTTAGCACATCCTGGCAGCCCCTTCAAGGAACCATCGACATGACAGGGAATAAGACGATAACCATCATAGCTTGACTGGATACAGGTGTTTGCGTTTACAGACGAACCGCAAACGCCTGGATCTTTGACAGGCGTTGATACTATCAGTGAATCGCAGCTATTATTGGCTCCGGTCGCCAAGGGCTGGGGGGCCTTTCCCTTAGCAACATCTCGGAGGCTGATAACATTTGGCTGAACTTTTCAGATCGTAACCTCCCTTCTGACTTTCTGCAGTCAAACCCGCCTAAACTGATCAGAAGAGGAGACACGCAGTGGGAAGACGAGTAAAATATTATTGACTGCACTGTTTCATGTCTATTAGGAAGAAAGAGCAGAGAAGGGCGGGAGAACTGACAGCGTGACAGGCTTCAAGATAATCAGGGGAGGAATCGGGGCTGTTCAGTAACCCTCGGTGAGGCTGGGAAGCCCTGCCTTACAAGAGGTTGTTGTTCTGTGCTGGGAACAAACAGGACACCAGGCAAACAAGGGCAGGCACAGTTACATTCCTCCATCGAGAAGCCTGTTCCTGCCACTAAACAGGGAGTGGGAAACACAACCCGGGCTTGGTGGGGCTGGAGAAACAGTGGGCCCTTCTTGGCTCCTTCTTGGTCCTGATTTCACCTGAAGAGTTTGGTCTCTGAATGCGGCAGCTGTGAGTGCAGCCAGATGTGCTGTACAGTAGGCAGTGCATCTTTGTGCAGGACAGAGATGGGACCTATCCAAACAGAGAAAGCCCGTGGGTTCTTGGGTTTGGCGCTTTCTTCTTTCCTTCCTTCCTTCACTGCCTTCTCTTCCTCCTCCTCCCTCTCCCTTTTCTTTGATTTTGAGATACATTCTTGCTGTATAGCCCAGGCTGGCCTTGAACTCTCTGTCTAACCCAGGCAAGCCTCCTGCTTTGGCCTTCTTATCCAGCTGACAAGCAATTTATAGATTTCAACTAACATTTCATTTCCCTGCTCCCTGTTTGGCTGTACCAAAACTGAGACTGCACACTATAGGGATGTGGGTGGGGGTCACAGGTGCAGGGATACACACACACACACACACACACACACACACACACACATACACACACACGCTCCGGGCTGTGTGCCGGGGATCTAAGAGCTGGAAAGGCTCTGCTCACCCTGAATGACCCTGAGATCAGTCCCCTGGACTTTCTGAGCTGTGCAAACAGAACATTTGATAGAAGACACAGTTGTTTCCTGATACCTTCCATCCCACTGGGAAAGATTGATAAATCCCCACTTCTCATCAATTTGCAAAACCAAGTTTATCATCCGGAGCAAAGGTTAGGGTCTCAGACACTGGTTCAGAAAACCAAAGCATCGAGGCCAGGCCCAATACTCCCCACGTTCCCTTCCATACCACCATGTGCACACGCTTTTCCTTGGATTCACTCTGTAAGAGCATTAACAAATAGAGACTGGTCAAGGAGTGTCCAGAAAATCTAGATCGCATTTCCTACCACCTACCATGCTCTTGGTGTAGTTTACCAAGGCACCATCCATCTTTGGGCACAGAGCTATTTTCCTCCAACATATCCCACTAGCCTTGTGTCTCAATAGCTTTGATCTGGGCAGAAGTTTATCCCTTTGGCTTCACCAGTTGGAGCCATCCCCCTGCAGGAAGACTGACTCACTGACTTAAGAGCTGTCCTTCCCTCAAACAACAAGCAAAACTCTCCTGTCCACCTCGCTTGCTCGGGTCACCCAGCACCTTCGTCTGAAGTCAGGCTTTGTGGATCACCTCAGCCATGTGGTTCCACATCTCTGTCACGTTTATCATTGGTGACCACTCTCACCATCTTGATATGTCCTACCTCTTTGGCCTCTTGCTTGAGTCCTTTCTTCCTGACTAGTTAATCTCAGCTCTCTCGGTTTCTTCCTCATTTTGCACCTGTGTTTTGACAATGGAGGTTTCCAGGCTTCCATTTCCTCCAAACACTTTCTCTCTCGATCACATTTTTAACTGCCACTCCCAAACACCAGCCAAACTCTTCCCACAGGGTGAGGGTTGAGGTTCAAAGCACCTGGCCATCTCTAGTTGCCTTTAGCCAAAGGCATCCCGATAAGTCTCAGTGTGTGTGTGTGTGTGTGTGTGTGTGTGTGTGTGTGTGTGTGTACATACATGTGTATGCACTTGCCTAAGCATGGCATGTGCAGGTAAGAGGTCAAGATCAGGTGTCCCCCTCTATCACTTTCTGTCTTGTTTTTCAAAGACAAATTCTCTCACTCTCTCTGATCCTGGAGTTTGCTACTTTGGATAGGCTCCCTGTCCAGCAAGTTCCTGGAATCCATTTGTCTCTGCCCCTTCCTTTCCCAGATTCGGAGTTATAGATACATGCTATCATGTCTGGCTTTGACATGGGCAATGAGACTCGAACTCAGGTCCTCATGCGAGCATAGTAGGTACTTTACTCAGTGAGCCATCTCCTTGGCCAGCTATATGTAATTTTTCCCCCATGGGAGTTTGATGGTGAGGATTTTTTTTAATTTACATGAGTGTTTTGCTTGTATATGCACCACCTGAGTCTAGTGCCTATGGAAGCCAGATAAAGGTGTTGGGTCCCTTGGAACTGGAGTTACAGATGGTTGCAAGCTGCCATGTAGGTGTTGGGAACTGAATGAGCCTTGTTCCTCTGAAAGAGCAATAGGACTCTTAACCTCAGGGACATCTCTCTGGCCCCAGTGGTAGAGTCTGGATCTGAGGAGAAAGTGCGATGATAATGCCCCTGGGGGCTACAGGGCAGATCGCTATATCTCTTTTGGTTAATTAGTGATAACTCTCCCACACAGCTCGAGATGATAAGGGTCCTCCTCTGCTCAGATGGTCAGGCTCTGCAGGGGTTCTTAGCCAATCCAAGAATGTTTCTCATGTGACCTTGGCTTGTGTGCTAAGCTGATTTCCTGGCATCCACTCTAAACTGGAACCTCAATGTAAGGAGGAGCCAATATGGCTGAACGGGAACAGCTTCTAGCTCCTTGGGTCCCCGTCTTGCCGGTCTACTCCTGAACACCCATGTTGTCACAGATGCTGTGCTCTTTGCTGTCAGGCTCCTGTTTTCCTGCAGTCTATGTGGAATAGGGCCGCTCTGCAGCTTCGTGATGTCATAGTCTGCAAGAGTGAGGCTCAGCAGGCACCTCGAAAGACCATCTCCCTGAACAAGTGTGGCGTTGCTCAGAACTGCTACCCCACGTTTACAGCACACATGTGGAGATGGCTCACAGCCACTGCTTTCCAGCTTCAGAGAGGGGAGTGAGAAGGCTCACCTGAAAGCCTGCATTCAGATGACCCCTCCCCAAAGTGACCAAGAATCTCAGAGTCCCTGTCTAGACAACTTTTATCAAAATCTTACCCCATGTCCTGCAAGCAGATTCAACATCATCCCTCAAGGCTACTACAAGAAGTAAGGCAGGAGACAAAGAATTCAGCCAATGGGATAGAATCTTAGCAACTCTTATTTTAGCCATCTTAATGTGGCTTCTATGCTGCTCCCCAATCTACTAACACTTTTTTTTCCCTCATCCTCTAGACTCATGCTCCCCTCCTTAAAAAGGATATCCCAGCCACCCATTTTAGGGTCACTTTCTCGATGACTGCCACAATGTATCTTCTGTCACCAGCTGGAAAATTTCTTGATGATCACAGTGGTTTTGTATAGCTACAAACGAAACACCAGAGAGAGCAATATAACGAGAGGAAGATTTATCTGGGTTTAATTTACGAGGGTTTAGTACACAATCTGTTGGCCTCATGTGCTTAAGAGAACAATACAGTGACTGGAGCTTCAGGGAGAGGAGGTAGAGAACCAGAAAGTGACTAGAGCTAGACTAGGGGCTTCCCTTCCGTGAACTACTTCCTCCAGCTAGGGCCCAACTCTTGAAGTTTCTAGAACCTCCCCAAACAGCACCGTCCTCTGTGAAGTAAGCCTTCAGTATACAATCCCACGGAGACTACTCTAGATTTGAACTGTAACAATTGTATGTTCTTGTTTGTTATCTGGGGAATAGAAAGTGTGTGTTAGCTATGGGAAAGGACTATGGCTGTGTCTTAGTAGTTCCTCATTGATAACAAATGAATAGCTAAAGAAGTGATGTATTGACCTCTCTCCAAGATGCCTGGATGTTAGGGCCTTGGGCAGCCCAAGTCCTATTTCTTGGTTCTGGTTAGTGTTACTGCCTTCTTAAGACACTTCACCAATGACACCAAGAGGCAAAGTCTCTTGGAAACAGCTGATCCCACTGAATTCAGAGAACCAAGAACAACATCACCCCTCCCATCGGTTCTGAGCCCTTTAAGATAAACTGGTCCCAAATAGCATGATGCTCCAGGCTCACCTGTGCACCTGCCCCTATGGAAATCAGTAAGCATCCTGTTGTTGGTCTGACCAGACTTCACCACTTAAGAAAGTTGCTGCTGATGCCTCCTTGTATCTATGTGCCCACTGCCAATCAAGGTAGGACCTTTAACATCTAAAACCAGTTCTACAGAGCAGAGAAAGATATTTGCCCCTTCCTCGATTTCTTCTCATCGCGTTTGATTCTTCACACACCATAAACAACAGGGGTTGGGAAAGGGTGGCTGTTATCTGAAATACACAACAAATCCTACCAATGTCTAGGGTCAGCACTCCCATCTCTGAACATTGTGTGGCAGTCACAGTCAAGCCTCCAGCTAGCTGGACAGAGCCCTTGACAGGCCAGTTTCTGGATACCTGTTCACTGCATCACTCCCTCTAGGTTGTAGCCTCTTTATGAGACATAGTCTTCTGTGCACTGTAAGGCTGTCCATCTGGAGGAAGGTTGATTGACAGATGCAAAACAGCCAAACCTGAAGACAGAAGACACCCAGTTGTAGAGAGAAACAATGGGGGAAGGAGAGGCGAGAAGCGATTTGTTAGGTTACTTTGGTGCTGTTTTGACAAAATCCCCAGCAGAGCAACTTAGAGGAAGAAAGGCTGCCCTGAGGCCGAGGAAAGGTGGGAGAAACCTGACCTGCTGGGGCTTCTGGCTGGAGGCACAGCAGCCTGTTTGACGGAGTTAAGATTGCTAAGTAGACAGAAGGAAGCTTCCTTGTTCTCTTCCCCCTTGAGAAACCAGGGGCTTAATCTGAGAGAGAAAACCTTCACAGCACTTGCCTGATGAGGGACATAGAGATCACTATGTCCCCGTGTCAAAACACTCAGAAATCTGAGAGCCCAGGGACAGCCACAAGGCTACAAGGGTCTGCTTCCATCTCCAGACCACATCAGTGTTCCAGTCCTGGTTCCGAAAGCCCACGGGTCCCTGGAGGGTCTCCCGGTTTAGATGGAGTTTTCATAAACACGGATTCCTTCATCAGCAAGTTTGAATTTATAAACAGTGATCATCTCCAGAAAAGCAGCGACGAGGGTTTTTCGATAAAAGTTACATCTCCATTTAAGAAAGAATACATAATTCCATATCCCACTGTCCCTCGAACTTTATTCCCGTTTATGTAGATCTTAATACAGTTATATAGTCGCGGGGCTAACGTCCCCTCCGGATGGTAATGAGGTCCTCTAGAACCCTTTAGCTGCAATAAAGTATGCAGAAGTTAAATGCACAGATGGAAAAAAATTTGTCTCAATTTTATACTTCTGCAAAATGGTAATTTTGTACTTAAAATGTACAAGATGGATGTTCAGAAATATAGGCTGATAGCCTAAATTATATTTGGTCATAATTTATGTAGTACAGTCCCAAAGAGATACAAAAAGGCAGAGCATAATTTATCTGCTAGAACCAGCGATAGCTTTGCTAAGACTCCCATTTATTCCATCCCCCATAGTTTCAAGCAGCCTCTGTCCTCAGGGCTCACTCCATTTAAGTTCTCCATGCTGCTGTTTGATCACATATTGTAGTCTATAATTTGCCTATCGTCTGAAGCAAATTTAGGTCCCAGAAGTTATGATCTCTACATAGCAACCACTTTATTTGGTAAATGCAAAATATTTATAGCAATATAAAAACCAGATGAAAATAAAATTTCTATAATCATTGCAACAT
Organism: Tokudaia tokunoshimensis; assembly: GCA_036184795.1. Lineage (NCBI taxonomy): Eukaryota > Metazoa > Chordata > Mammalia > Rodentia > Muridae > Tokudaia > Tokudaia tokunoshimensis. The sequence goes on from BTHU01000001.1 coordinate 5,963,160, forward strand.
ACATGCTTTATCACGGGAGCTCGTAAGACTATTATCGTGGGACTAGCATGTGGCCTAATACAATTACCTTTGGACACACGTTGGAATTTGCTGATGCTGAGAAACCCAAGAAACTTTTCCTCCAGCAGCTCTTTCATCTTTCCACCAGAAGGAAACATCTGGATAATGGCTCCAGAGGAGATGCCCAAAGAAAATCAGGTGGGGGGGTGAAGTGGTACCCAGCAATGTAAAGGAGTTTCCACATAGAAACAAATATGGTAATGAGGGAGACAGCCCTGGACCCGTTCACCTCTACCAAAGCAGGATTGGCAAGGAGGTAGATGAAACCAAGAACCATTGACCACAGTCTTTAAGTCAAAGCCAGTGACTGCTTACCTTTGTCCTCTGACACAGCTCCTTTGTTCAGTGTCCCTCCTCCTCTAGCCTTCCCACGCCCCCAACTTCTCTTTGTCATTAATGTTCCATGGAGAGATCTGTGGTGTTGTGAGACTCTGTCCATCAGCAGCTCCTTGGAAAAGCAACTTGTGAAGCTGGTGAGATGTTCAATGGATAAAATATCTGTTGTACAAACATGAGTTCAAATCCATCCCCAGCATCCAACATTAAAAGCAGGTCATGGCAGTGACAGCACACCCCTGTAGTTCTGTCAATAACAACAACAACAACAACAACAATAATAATAATATAATGGGAAATCAGGGAAGACATATAACTTTGACTTGCCTCAGCATGTGTAAACATGCCTACACATACCCACACACAAACGTGCATACACACTAACCACTACACACACACACACACAAAATTCAACTTGCTTAAAATTTTGTTCTCTATCAAAAATGATGTCATAGAGACATTTTAATTTCCAAGGATAATCCGTCGTTGCTCGACGAGGGTGGAGAGGTAGTGGGAACCCATCAGCATCCTTGATGTCTCCATCCTTCCTTTCTTCCAGGGACACATAGGACTGGGACTTCCCCAAAGTGTTACATGTCTGCTCTCCTGGAGCGCACTGAGCACAAACTAAAAGAACTTGCACCTGACCATGTGTCCTTTTGTTGGAAGACATTGAGACATTTTGCTTGTCCATGTCTGCTAATGAATAAATATAAGTTTTCTGTGACTGTGATAAAACACTGCAACCAAAACAAGTTATAGAAGAAAGCATTTATTTGGTTTTAAGGGGGGAATAAAAACCCATAGTGGTGAGGTTTTAGCATATGGGCGTCCCCATAGCAGCAAGCAGGGGACATGGCCACAGGAGCAGAAAGCTGAGATCTTGCCTCCTCAAGGACGAGCAGGAAGCACAGAGAGAGAACAGGAATTGAGGTGAGTCTATAAACCACTCAAAGCCCACATCCAGGGATGTACTCCTTAGAACCGAGCTGCACAAGAGAGACAGAAAGAGAGAGAGAGAGAGAGAGAGAGAGAGAGAGAGAGAGAGAGAGAGGCTGAGCTGCACCTCCCATAATCTCTCCAAACAGCGCTACCAACTGGGGACTAAGTGTTCAAATAACCAAGCCTATGGGGAACACTATCAATCGAACCACAGCAGAGAGACAGAGACTGTAAGGAAAGAGACCCAGATGGAAATGAGCACTTGACAACTGAAAGAGATGACTTGTGGCCAGTCTCAAGTGCATATGGGCAACCTTCCCATCTACACACTGCACAAATAACCCCTCTGTTTCTTCTCGACATCTTCCAGGGGCCCATTCATCTCTTTTACATGAGACATATTCCAAAGAGAAACTGAGGCCTAGAGAGGTCACCCAGTGGAGTCACTGATAGAGGTGAGATTCACATGTGCAGGTCTCAGACCCTTCAAACCAGTAGCCTCTCTCTGCCACACGCCAAGGCAGGGCTGTACTTCTCAAGGTACCTGCCTGGACGGATTACTTCTCCATCCTCAGCCTTCTCTCCCCGCCACCCCAGCCCCCTTCCATCTAGCCCTCAAGGTTGCCTTTAGTCGAATGAAGATGAAATAACACCTCAGATACATCTCTACGATAAAAACTTCAACAGGAGCCTATATATTTTGTGGATACTAAAGATCTTGTGGCTCTTTGAAGACGGTGTTAGTATTAATCATGGCGGCAGGAGGGGAGTTCAGATTATTTCCTCAGCATTCAGGTCCTCAGCAGTCACTCAGGAGTCACCATTTCTGTGAGCCAGGTGGCCAGGCTCCCAGCCAGCACCCTAGCTCTCAGTACATCTGTACATGTTTGATCTCCTTTCTTAAGACTCTTCTGATCACTCCCTCAGTCTATGAAAGCATCCCCACTTAGTATCCTTCCACCCAAATATGCTGAAGCAAAAAACACGTGAGTAAACATGGATTTGAGCAGAATTCTGCTGAAATCAGGAAGAAGGGAGAGGCCAGGTGGAGAGAGGGGGCAGGAGAAAGGGAGAGAGAGAGAGAGAGAGAGAGACAGAGAGAGAGAGAGAGAATATGAATGAGGGTGAATTAGGACCCAAAATAAATGTACAAAAATTAAGGGAGGGAATGACAGAAGAAATAAATAGGTCTTATTATCCCCCAATTCTGTAATTATTTAAGACCAAAGCCAGGCACATGCCCGTCATACCAGCTAGCTACTCAGAAGGCTGAGCAGGAACATATCAAGTTCAAGAACTGCCTGCACTACAAAGGTAAGTTCAAGGCCATGCTGAATGGTTTACTAAGACTCTATTTTAAAAAAGAAAGAAAGAAAGAAAAGGCAAGTGCTGGTGAGATGGCTTGGCAAAGAGAAGCATTTGCTGTGCAGATCTGAGGGCCTGAGATTAGTCTCTGGACCTACTGCATGGTGAAGAAAGGGGCCAGTGACTCTGGAGCATCTATGCTAGGCACTGGGGGAGTTCTCATTCTCTCTCTCTCTCTCTCTCTCTCTCTCTCTCTCTCTCTCTCTCTCTCTCTCCACTTAGAGATAATCCTTCAAATAGTCCTATTGGACAAATGAGGCTCAGTTAAATTGTCCTCTGATCTCCACAGGTGCAAGGTGGTATGCATGTAACTGAGTTTACACAAAGACTACTACTAATAATAATAATAATAATGATAATAATAATAATAATAATAATAATAATAATAATAATAATAGTTGTGTTCTCTTCAAAGACAACAGCTATTGCCATCTGCTGGGATGCCAAAAACATGGCACAGAAAGAGCCGTCAGTGACTGGGTTCCTGGTCTGCTAGCCTGAGGAAGGAAGATAGGAAAGCAAACCAGAAGGGAGGGAGATGAAGTGCATCTGCCTTTGGGTTGGTAGTGACCATCCCTTTCTAGGCAGGGATGGATGGAGCAGGGAGATACAGGCTGACTTGGCTCAGAAGCCTCCAGACTAGGCACAGAGGGAACAGGCTCTTTCCCCACAGATGCCTGCAAATGGCCCCATCGCACAGATGAATGGGGTATCTGCCCAGGCGCATGCAACAATGAGCACAAATATATAGCATCTCCATAGTGATTATGTTAAATGAAGTAACGACTATCTCATCCCTAGGGGAATTTGAGCTGACATTTCAAGTTGAATTCTGCAAGATGAGATGGTATTTTCATGGAGAGTTCAGTGTGTGGGCAAAGCTCTTAGGACCCCAACAAATATATACTCCATGATCCTAGTCCAAGGAGAGGACATATGCACACAGTCCTATAGGAGAAAGATTTGAGAGTCCACCCCATCTTCAAGCAAGGGGCAGGGGGGTACAGCTGTCTCCCCAGAAGTCATCCCAACCCGACCCACGTCCAGCTAGCCTGCCGCCAGGAGCTCAGCTCCATCTGAATTCACAATATTATAAAGTGCTGGGATGTGAAAGGCACCACATAAAATCAAATTCTCTTCTATTTTAAGTTGAGTGGTACATGGGTTCAGCTTTAAAACCTAATTTCTTAAAAGTTTTTGAGAAAGGAAAAAAATGTTCCTTCACAATTGGAATCGAGGCCCCATAAATTAACAAGCCACCTCTCTCCACAGCCGTCCTTCAGTACAGGGCTCTCTGATTGTACTCTTTCATCAAGCAAGCGGCATGCCGCCTCGTCATCCTTCACTGCCCAGAGCGAGGCACCTCAGCCACCGACGACATTGCAAATGTTAATATCGCTCAAATACCAGCCAAAAGGGCCTATTCCTGGGAGCACTTAGCAAACACAAGCTGGGGATAAGGGCAGGCAGAATGAAACACCCACAAGTTCAAGGGGAGGGAAAACTCACGAGGTTTCCTGTTCTGCTTGACCCTCCATCTCTCCAAGGTGGAAGGTAGAATCATTAACTCCTAGAGATGAAAAGAGAGTTACGCGCCATGCCTACTTCACCCAAGGTCACTATTGGTACGGCAGAAAAGAAACTAGCTATGTGTGACCCTATGTTTCGGGTAGCAACAGAGCCTGCATACTAGGGGAAAACAACCTCAGCCCCACCCACCCACAAACCCTGCTCCTGCACACATCATTGTGTGGCCCCAAACTCATAATCCTCTCTGCCTCTGCCTCCCAACTACAAAGATCCCAGGAAGAGCCAGTAGGCGTGGCTTATTTTCAGTCATGGTGGGAGGAGCTGTAGTGTTGAAGAACAACGGGGTGTAGCGTGTGGACGTGTGAGTGTGTGCTTGTTCGTGTATTTGTATGTTCCAGCACGTGTGTGCCATAACACTTGTGTGCAGGTCAGAAGAAAACTTTTGGGTGTCAATCTTTCTACCGTATCTGTAACATGGTCTCTTTGCCATGGTATAAGCCACACTAGCTGGCCCATGAACCTCCAGAGGTTCCACTTCCTGTCCTCTCTGCCTCCCGTGTCCCCCACGTGGCCACTGAGATTACAGACACTCCTGTGTGTAGCTTTTAAGAGGGCTCTGGGGATCCAAACTTAGGGCAAGCACTTTTAAGCCACTGAGTCATGCCCCACTCCGTGCCCCTGTCCCACCCCGGGCCCTGCTCCCAGCCCTGGCCCTTGAGTCTCTCCTTTAACTGGTATCAGAAAGAGCAAAAAAAAAAAAAAGAGCAAAATGATGTCACTTGCAAAGCCAGTAAGAATGGTGATTATCATATTAGGCAAAATAAACCATACTCAGAAAGACTGGTGTCACACAAGCTTTTCTCATGTATGAAACACAAGGGGGGGCGGCTAAAAGGTACACCAGAGGGGAAGGGGAACCATTTGGGAAGAGGAGAAGGCCTGCTCGGGAAGGTGGGGGAGGGTCTCGCCACGGGGTGAGGATAATTGTGGGTACATTATATAAGCATAAAAAATGTCATAACGGAACCCATTCCTTTATACAATGCTGCACCCCACACTGCTTGGGTCCTGGGACCCTGATCAGGGGCAGTGAAGGAATGAAGAAACAACAGATACACAGAGATGCTGGGGTCCCGTGGCCTGGGCTCTGTAAGGAAGAAGCCACAGCACCCTCCCCAAGCTCCTAAACTCAATGCGTATATTATATAGAGTTGAACAGGGAGGCGGGGTTATTGCGTACATCCAAGCAAAGAGGCAGGATTATTACATGCAGATAAACAAGAGGGCAGTGTATAATATACAGCTGAAAAAGGAGGCAGGCTTGGCTAATCTTGGTGGCAGTACTCTCTAGAGGAGCTGTCTTCTGGCCACAAACATCTGGAAAAAGAAAGCTCTGGTGACATTTTCAGCACACACTATCAACATCTATCTGAACACAGACCCGAAGAAGCCTTTACCATCCCCCAGAACCTCACCCATCTGGTGCCTATTCCCACCGAACTGAGCCACTGGTCATCGATATGGCCGCACCCATGTCAGACAAAAGACATTTACTCAGGTCTTTACTCTGTCCCTAGAATATAATATTATATATCCTTTTTAAAAACTAAATCATGCCGTTTATAATCCCGGCACTCTTGAGGATGAGGCAGGGGGATTTCAAGTCAACACCAGTCTGAGATGCACAGTGAGTTTTGGGCCAGACTCGGTTATGTAGAAAGATCCTATGTTTAAGAAAATGATTATGTATTTTGCTTGAATGAAGAGAAGCCACCCAAGTCCCTCTGCCTCTGTTGTTAGAGCCCAACTTGCTATTTTTTGCTTTGTCTGCCTCCTAATTAAAGACTCCATGTCTACTGACCCCTGCTACCCACTCAGATCCACAACATTGTGGAGGGGAGACACCCACTAAAGTATACAAAGAATACTTCTGATTGACAAAAAGAAAAAAAAGAAAGAAACGGACAAAAAGAAAAAAGGAAAATTTCTGGTCTATTCTTCAGCAGAATTTGCCAAAGCAAGAACAATCTCCTAAGCCCAGAGGTCAGGGAGTGATGAGTCCCCCCAGATTGTGAAAAACACCCCTCAGTTAATGTAACCTTCAGAGATGAAACTCTGAAGGTTACATTAGCAATGGAGTCCCCAGGATCTCAGTGGCCTTGGTCCAGAGACATCAGCATCATGTAAACAAGCCATCAGCCATGATGATCACCAGTTTCCGGGGCTGGTCAGG
>BTHU01000001.1:5974625-6009625 GCA_036184795.1 Tokudaia tokunoshimensis
CATCTATTTGTTCGATTTATGGACATTTGATTTCACTCCACCTTTTATTGTAAGACCTGCAGTTACCTTAAGAGTGATAGCGAGTCAGTTGGCTTTGTGTTTGCTTAATGAAAACAGAAAACGCAGAGAGCTGGTCCGTAGGCCCTTGCAGGAAATTAGGGGCGGCGGAGATGCAAGCTACCTGGCTCAGTTCTGTTGTAATAAAGTAAAAGGAAATTGTAATGGTGCGTTTCAAGGGATCTTTAACAACTGACACAAACAAGAAAAGAAGCAGACAGGGCCATTTAACTTCAAACTCTGCTGAGGAACACCAAACTGTAGGCTGCCTACAGCAAGTCCCCTTGCTGCTGTGTGACGGTCCTTATTTGCCTGAGACCCTCCGGGCACCCTGAACTGCATTTTTTTATCAGGTGTCTAAAAGGTGGGAGCTGGCGAATCCTTTCCTCCGTTCACTGGCCATCACAGCTCTTTCTCCCCTTTCTCAGCAGACACACGTGGAGTCTCAAGTATTAGCTGGAATAGCCCCTAATTGCTCTCTCAGGGAAAGTACGGTGCACGTAGCTATGACACAGATGTAGCTTCGACTATATGCAGGCAAGAGCGCTACATCAAAGCTATTTGCAAAGTGACATACCTGGTTATTAAAAAGTACATTTTTATTATAGTCCCTGGAATTTGCATTCGTCCACCAGCCAAATGTATGTTTTCTTTCTTTCTTTTTTAAATGCAGCCATGTACTGTTAGGGTAACAGACCATTCCTGACATCTGCAAAGAAATCACACCTAAATATTTTCCCAGCCAGTTTAATAATTCCGAGTTTATTCGTCGCTGCGAATAGCCCTAGTCGTTTCTATGAGTTAATATTAGCTCATCTCTCCTGCTGGATGCTGTGAAGAAGAAAAAAAGACCAGGACACTGTGAGTTTATCCGGTCCTGACTACGATTCTGCTCCTTATTCTACTGAAACAAATGGGAAAGGAAAACTTGCGGACTTTTGGCAGACTACAAAGGTTAACTCTATTCTCCTTGATGAAGCGAATGCTAAGTGCTGTCTGTCTATACATTTTAAAGATTTAGAAGCACCTGTTAGCACTCTCAGGAGAGGGAAAGCAGGAGTACCGGTCTGAGGTGTGTGTGCAGAGGATCTATCTCAGTTCCTTCCATCTCTGCTACTGTTGAATCCTAATATTAATCAGTTTAGGAAGCAAGGTTATTTTTCAATGAGATTGAAAAGAAAAAATCAAAGCTTTTCTTAATGTCATCTTTCCTGGGTCCTTTAAGCAAAGTGTCAGGGTATGATGTAGCTGTGATTACTGAGTTTTAACAGCAGGAACAAAAAGACACCATCTCAGGGGCAGCCAGAAATGCGTGCCCCCGCCTGAGACCAGCACAGCTCCTGGCCTCACCCTTGGATTCCCAAAGGTCGTCTGAAGCTAATAAGTAAACCCAGGGGGACTCGAAAGGAACCAGAAGATCCAGCTGAGAAGTTGAGAGCCCCCTCCACCCACTTCTCCGGACCCCCGAAATGCTCTGTCCTGCACAGGCGGACAGGGGAAGAAGGGTCGAGAAAGTTGGAAGTCTGACAACCTCGAAAGCAATCAAGAGTGTGTCTCTGCCCCCGGGGACCACGCGGCAGCCGCTCCCATCCCATCGCATCTTTTCAACTTTCTGTAACTCATCTGCATGAATTTACTTTTTTGCCTTAAGAGCTTGTTGTAATGCGTGTTAAAACACACAGAGCGATTTTATCTCCATAGCATCACTAAAGAAATATTATATTAGTATAAAGTTGGGGGGGGTGTTGGAGGAAAAAGAAAGAAAAAGAGAAAGTCAGCTCTGCATCGGGGCTAGCGGCAAAGCACTGCTCAAAAGCGCCACCCAAAGGCAGGAGAATGTAAATGCAAGCCAGGAACCACGGTTGGCTTGCTTGCTTTTTTTCTTTTCTTTTCTTTCTTCTTTTTTTTTTCTTTTTCAATTTCAGAATGTTAAAAAAAAAATGACAGCGCCACGCAACTTGACGGAGGCTTTTGATTGAATTGACTGATTGCCCCAGCTGCACCTGCGGAAAATTGATGACAATGCTGTCTAAACCATTCATTAAGGTTTGGAACTTCTCGCAGATGAATGCGGGATTCATATATTTGCTAGACATGTGTTGGGAATAATATGACGAAGCACTGTTTTCAAATGAACATTTCTTTGACCTAATTTTATCGAAATCATGCAACGGAATGAAAGCACGTTCATGCCTGAACTCTGTCAAAGCAGCTGCAACTGGACTCTCTCTCTCTCTCTCTCTCTCTCTCTCTCTCTCTCTCTCTCTCTCTCTCTCTCTCTCTCTGTGTGTGTGTGTGTGTGTGTGTGTGTGTGTGTGTATGTCTGTGTGTCTCTCTACCTCTTTTTGTCTCTCTCTTCTTTTTGTCTTTTCAAAACATTTAAGTGGAATCTTTTCTTTGAAATATTTCTACTGCTCTGCCTTGAAATATTTGTTATGAAAATGCTTTTAGTCTATTTTATTTTAGTCATTCAAAGTGTTACTCTCCACCAAATGAAGGAAAAGTATTTGAGGTTTCTTTTCCAAGCCCCAAATTTGCTAAATTGTATACAAGTAGAAAATAGATTTTTTTTTAAAAGAAAAAGAAAACTAATAATAACATCCTCCTCTTAGACACCTTGGGAGGAATCATTTCAGCACCAACTGGCTGTGCCTTCCCTTCGTGGAGAATTAGACTGCCTGCAGGCTTTGAAGGGAAATGAAATCCTTTTAAAATATTGACTGTTCTGGTCAAAACGGTGTGAATGGTATCTATACACCTTTTATGTAAGAGCCCTGACTCACTCTTGATTTTAATGTATCAAAGCACAATCAATATTGAATGAAGCTTTCGCTGCATGTCCAGAATGGTGTGTGTGGGGGGGGTGGGAGAGCTGGCTATAGAGAAAGGTGGCTGAGATGGAGAGAAAATGTGGCTTTTATACCTGGCTTGGCTTGCTACAACTGGGAAAATGCTGTGTTTGAATCTGTCTTCCAAGCAGCTAGCCTGCTGGAGGTGTGAATTGTTAGGGAGGAGTTGTTTTTTGTTTTTTTTTAAAAAAAAAACAAAAAACAAAAAAACAGACAAACCAAAAAACAAACAAAAAAAATACAAGAACCTGATCCTTAAGAACCAAAAATGCTGTACAAATAGATGTTACTTTTCCAACAAGGGCTCTATGCCTAGAACTTGCCTCCTTCCCTCCCCCAAAAAAAACCCTCAAAATGAATATTTATTAACTTAAGAACCTGGCGCAGGTCTGTCCACAGATCCCGATCTGCCAAAGCGCTTCTAGCTCTCTTCCCTGGCATTTAAGAAAAAAAATCTATTTTTATCCATTCTCGTGCGTTTAGGTTTTTTACCAGGAAGGTAATTTCTGATGAGGCATCTTGGATTTTTCCCCCCTCATTTTATTCCTAAAGAAACTCTGCCAGTTCTTAAGGCAATCGCATTCTCCCCAAACCTGGATGGAGAGAAACTGCAGGTGTGTGCACGAGAATAACAAACCTGGCATTCGCTGGGCCCCTCTTGCTGCTCTCTCGTGCAGCAGGAAAATACACTCCAGACAGATCCGAGCAAGGCTTTTTAAGGACATCTCAGCCAGCAGCACATAGTACAGTCAGAAGATGACCAAGTAAATACATGAACCCATCGGGGCAGAATAATCTTGGGCCGCTTTGTTTGCTAGTGAGGAAAATGGGTAAACCCGGTGTTTGGAGCTCAGAGCAGTAAGAGAATGTTCTAGCATTTCTGAAAATGGCCTAACTCTGTGGCATGTCCTCAAGCCCCCACTCACCCCCTAGCCTTTTAAAATGCAGTGCTTGCTTTAAAATCATGGCAACGTGTTAGGAACAAGGCCCCACTTTGAGCTGTGGTCATTATTATTGTTTGTCTATTATACTGTGCATGGGACCCAGGAATTTGGATGTGCTGGGTAAGCACTCTATCCCTCGGCTAGCCTGCAGCCCTAAAGCAAGTTCCTGGTTTGTTTTAGATGGCTCGTAAAAGCACTGATGTCAAATAAGCACTGACGCAGTGATGAGTAGCCTCTCCCTTAGAGATGCTAGAACCTTGTCAGAGCATCTGTGTAAGCGAGTGGGGGGAGGCAGTTGGGGTAAGATGTAAATACAAATACATTTCCGTTAATACCAGACAAGAAAATCCAGGAGCCCTAGATGACACTGGCTGCAGAGTAATTTGTAGCTGAGGTATCAGACTTTGAGGTGTTGGAGAACAAATGTTTACACAGGAAGCAGAAGACAAAACAGAGATACGTGTAGAGCTGAGCTTCCAATGGCGTGCCCGTCTGTCTGTCTTGTGCCTGGCTCTCCCTGCTTTAGGCTCATCTCCTAGATGCTCTGACAGGATTCAGGGGAACACAGGGAGGGTGACCCAAGTGTACCCCACCTCCAACTGGCCCACAATGTGCACACCAGCCTGGCCTGTGGAATTATCTAAAGCCACTGTCCTTAGGGGGGGGGGAGAGAGAGAGAGAGAGAGAGAGAGAGAGAGAGAGAGAGAGAGAGACAGAGAGACAGAGAGAGAGAGAGAGAGAGAGAGAGAGAGAGAGAGAAAGAGAATGAACCTCTACCTAATGCCTTTACGGGAATTCTTAGTCTTGACAGTAAGAGTGATGTCGTCCACTAAGATTCATGTCACCCCATCCTGCATCGGATTCTGAGTTCTCAGCTCTGTACTTGGGCTCTGTACTTAGACACTGTTAAAGAGTCTAGGCTTCTTCCACCCAAAGCTTCTCATTCGGAAAATCTTTTCATTCCTTGGTCCTTTTCATCCCCTGGGGGTCATCAAAGCTGACTTCCTCCAAGCCTTCTCCTCTTGTGGTCTGAATGAAGATGCTTTTGTGGATTCTGCTCTAAGACAGACTTTGTCTCCACCCATGCTCTCAATGCCCAGTTAGTATTTATTTCCCCCTCAGCACAATGAACAGAGATGGAAACTCTGTAGTATGGATCCCAGTAGCACCCAGGCCAGCTTGGACAAGATGCTCTTCTGAAGCCACTAACATGCCACCCGACGCTTGCCAGCTGTGGACTTCACAACAGTCCCTTCAAGTCCAGGGCACTGTCCGATTCATCCCCGGCTTAAAACCCAAGTTCGGGTACATTGTGCTCAGGTAAGGCTGCTTTGTGGTGGGTGCAGAAGGAGCAGTGTATGCATCCCACCTCGGGTTCACCATGCATGGACATCACAGAGCTGACTCAGCCACAGAGGAGGAAATGGCTGAGAAGTGGCAAGGTCAAGGCTAGGATCTGGGCTTCCTGGATCTGCTCTATCTCCTCCAACTTCAGCTGTTTCTCAAGCTACCCAGTAGATATGGTACATTTTGACAGCCATGATGTTTACAGCTCCCCGAACCAACCCCCTCCCGACCCCACATGTGTGAAAAAGACAAGACCAGTCTGCCGTGAATATATCAGAGCATTTAGTTTGCACCAGTGACTGAGTATAGACCAGAAATACAAAGGGGAGAATTATACTAGCCCAGAGAAGGGAGGGACAGCCAACAGGACCTTTGAGCCGGATGCCAGCGTTGAGATGGCCTTGCATGGAACCAGCTATACCTTTAGTCTCTTTAACAGCCTTTCTTGACCTAGGGCAGTAGCCTACTATTTTCTGTTCAAATGCATATACACATAATAGACAGACATACTCACAAATGCAGACATATACCTCTACCACTATTGGGAGGAAAAACAAAGAGAAAAATAAACCATGGGCTGGCGATGGAGTGCTCACCTAGCACGCAGAGGGCTGTAGCTTCACTCCTCAGCACCACTTAGACCAGGTGTGGTGCTACACAGCGGTGATCCCAGCACTTGGGAGGTGGAGGCTGAAGGATCAGAAGTTCGAGGTCACTGACCGCTTAGCTGTATTCCAGCACCTAGGAACGTGCTTCTAGCTGAGGTAGGTGTGTGGATCTAACTTTCCGCGGCAGTCATCATTTTGCTGTGGGCTGAGGAGGGACTGTACATAGTAAACCCCCCTCACACATGAACCACTGAGGTCAGAGTTTCCTGTGCTTGGGGGTCCTTCTAGAAGGCTGGGAAGATACTGTTCATAGGAGCCTAGTGACCTCCTAGCTAGAAGAGTAAAGCCCCATGGGAAATACAAAAGCCCCAGCCTCCAAGTTGCCTGACTAACACTCCATGCCCCAGTCATAACTTGTAACTAACTCCAGATCCTATGGTAGTGACAGGTGTCTCAGCTGGCCAAGGCCACTACCTAACCACTCCAGGTGACGGAGCAAACACCAGTGATCTGTCAACACCAACAGTGCAGGAGGCGTGTAGTCAGATTCCTCCCAGGGCCAAGCAGATAGTGCAAGTCTGAGATGCAAGGGATGCTCTGTGCCATCCACAAAGGATTCTTCTGCCTGTCCTGAGAACCGAGTGTGCTTGGTACTTGCAGTCATCTGAGTCAGAAATTCAGATAATAACAAGAATACTCCAAATATTAAACATTGGAGATAACTTTACATTATTTTAAAGTAATCTGAGAACTAAGTAAATCACATATCATGTATAAAAAGAGTACTGTGGATCTGGAAACATAGCTCTATGGCAGAGCGCCAACCTAGAACATACAAGGCCTGAGTCCCATCCCCAGATATTAACATAAAGAACATACATTTATACATTTAAGTGCCTATGCTAACATATTTTTTTGTACAGGTAAATCCCTCAGACACCCACTTTGTTCCTCATATGAGCCTTTTACCGTATAAAAACATTTTTTGTATTTCTCCTTTATTCTAAGGTAGGTGGCACCTCAGTAAACAGAGGTGTCAAGACAAAGAAAAGGTCAGTGGGGTCCCAAGCAGGGTGTGGTTGGGTGGCTTTTTGAGTGGTGCTTGCCCCTGAGCCAAGGCTTGATCAGCACACAGTGGCTTTCCCAGTGGAAGTATCCCTCGGAGCAGGTGACCGGGGCCTTGCTTCTAGGCAGAGTCCCCAGGTATCAGTGTGTTCCCTAGGGAAGGTGGGCTGACCCAGATCTGTATGACTTCCCACAAGCTCTTGGGACACAGGGCTTATGAGAGATTCCGCTCAATAGAGCAGCTGTGCTCACTCCTGGTTACTGTTGGAGGAGGACTTTAGCCTGAAACTGCAGTGTGTGGCTATCTGGGCCTCTGATTGTGATTTCTGTCATCATCTGCTTTCACCAGACTGGCCTTTCCTCAGATCCATTTATATAGACACAAGTGTACTACAGTATACACCATCCTTTTTATATATAATATACTTGCATTAATATATGAATATTGACCATCTAGAAATAAATATGTAATTATGCATATATATAAATTTAGAATATTTGCATACATTGTCCTTTGGTAGTATATGATTGTATTTAAATATAGCATATCTAATAAATACAAATAAATTAAAATGTTTGTCTAAGTCCAAATGTATTCATTAATGTATACTACATTCATATACAATGTAGTATATGTCAAATAGATACAATTATGAATATATTTAAACATATGTGCTTAAATATATAGTGTTCTTTCCTATATTATACATTTGTTTATATCTATATGTAGATATTAAATAGATACAAATATAGATATATTTAAATTTGTATAATTATGCATTTTTACATATCATATACTCATATTTGCATAGAGTCATTAGACAGGTATAAGTATATTTAAGTATTCTTAATGTTCTTTTATATATTACATGAATATACATAGAAATATTGACAGATAGATATATCTTAATATATAAAGAAATATTAAATACATTATTAATATAAACAGTAAATAAATATACATATTTAAATATACTGAAATATATTTAAATATGGGCATTTTTCTTTTGTATATTATGCAGACATATTTATAGATGACTATTAAACATATATAAATATGTATAAAATATTTAAGTATGTATATTGTTCTTTTTATGTTATAAACTCACATATAGAGAGATTATAGTTATAAATATATTTAAGTATGTATGCTATCCTTTTTGTGTATTTTATATTCATGTGTGTTTGTTCCTGGATATTAAATACATATATATAGTATAATTAAATATAGTTAAGTATATAATGTTTTATATATTACATATTTATTTATATATAAAATAAATATATATTTAATATAGATAGATATTAAGTAAATATAAATATGTTAAATACATATTGAAATATACTTATGTGCATACGTTAGTCTTTTTATATTGTATATTTGTATATATTTGTACATAAATATTAACTAGGTATAAATAGACTTGAGTGCATATATTTATATTTTACAGTATATATATATATTTTTTTTTTTTGGTTCTTTTCTATTTCCTCCTGACATCTGCAGGCTGAGCTCGATGCAACAGTTAAAATATCACATTTCTCCAAATGGCCTTTCATCTATTGAAATGAGATTGCTGAGGCCCAGCGGGAATCGATTTGCCCTGGAGCCCCCCATTCACTGCCCTCTAGTTTCAATAAGGAGAGCCAGGGGCTGCAGACATCCCCCTGGGGGTCCTCCAGGAAAACCCTTCACAAAAGCAGGGACCCACACAGCACCAAGTCTTTCTCTTCTCACTCTACCTCTGTTTGTGTGCACATCCAACAGGGCACGCAGCTTGTGTCTGCAGGCCCTGCTTAAGGATGCGGAAGTCCACCTCATGTCATTAAAATAAATGAGTAGACCCCTCTGGTCATCGAGGTGAACACGTTTTGTCGGGGTTTTCTTTTTCAACTTGTCATCGCTATATATAAGTGTAACGTATAAGCAATAACCGTAGAAAGATACTGTACCCTTGTGTGTGGATAATTAAAATAGGAACATCTCCGGACTAAATTAAAATGTGTAAAAACCAAATCCTTATAGCAGCCATGAAATTACAGACACTACAAGTGAATCACCAGCCCGGGGACCAGGCGTTTCTCTCATTACTTCATGAACCTCTTCCATGATCACAGCTTTCCATTTTCACAAATCTGCGAGGTCCCTTTTATGTCGCCAAATATTTCAGCTCACTTCTACTGCCCTCCTTGTTCAGGAGCTCATTGGTAACAGCATGCAAGCAATCTCCAGTCAGTAAGAGGAACAGCCATTTTGGTGCTTTTCGATAGCACTGACCACTAGAAATTATGGCCTAAAAATCTGAATGGGATATATATATATATATATATATATATGGAGATATATATAAATTCCTGCTGTGGGGCAGTGTTTTCTATATGTGACAGGAAAGCTGCACCCGTGAAATGGTCATCTAAACAAGACCTGCTGCATGGTGGCAACACCCATAGACCAACTCGGATGGGGGAGAACCCAACAGGCCCACCTCTAGATAAAGAATCATAGGCAATTAATGGCTGCCATGAGACAAATGCTCTTATCCAGAGAAGAGCCTCATAGGCCATCCTAAGCAGTCAGTTCTAAACACACATACAAATAACCAACATTGAATGAACTCAGTGCACACCTGCGTGCATGCACACACACACACACACACACAGTAATTAAAGAATCAGAGACCATGAATTTGAGGAGTTGGGAGAAAGAGAGGAATGGAAAGAAATTATATAGGCACAATACTCACATGTAAAATTCTCAAAAAAATAAATTAAAAAAAGGGGGAAATGAATTTTTTCACTTTCATAAAGTCTCAACCCACAGGTTATAATCTGTGAATTCAGGAGGCACGAATACCTGAGGACCCACTCCCAGAATTTTGCCATCACCCGTGACCCTCGCAATCTGTGTGATTCCCCTCAGAGGACAGCTCCGACATGCCCTTCTCTCCTCTGTACTCTGAACGTAAGAGGTGTTATTACCCATAACTTTTTATTTAAAGGAATTGTGCAGCTGGGAAAATGAATGAATTTAATTATCAATGCAGTGTGAAAAAAATCATTAGAGCAGAGGCCTGGAACGCCACATATTAAAAATAAACAAAGGCTATTAAAAAAATCAGTTCCCAAAAAGGGTGTCAGTTTTTCTTCAATTCTTAAAATGTAAATACCAAAAAGAAAGCCGTATGTAAACACCCACAGTTACAGAGGGAATTACTCTTAAAGAAAATGTTAAATGATTCGCTGGATCATTTAACTTTAAATCTATACTTTATGTGGCAGTATGGGAAGGTCATTTGATCGCCATGCATCGAAAAATGAGGATTCTATAATGTGCTCTCAAAGTTTCACCTTCAGAAGACAAAATTTTCATTATAAAAATTTTATGTAATGGGGAGCATGTGGAACTCCTTCCCCGATCGTTCAAGACGACGGTGTCCATGATCTCAGAGGCAGCTTTGTCGATGACTTCCAAAACAGAGTGGGAATCTTTTGGGGGGTACTGAAAATGGGAATCATAAATGCTGTATGACTAGTCCTGAGACTGTTGAATTAAAGCTCAGAACTGGCTGGAAAACTGGAGGCACAGAGTGAGCCAAAGTAGCCTGGCCAGCCCTTCCTGGGCCAGGGGAGATGACACAAGTGTACGGTTCCAGCACTTGGGATGCTGAACTTGAGAGGAGGCCTGGGCTATGCAGAAGGCCGATAGGAAACAAATACATAAATAGGAAAGAACAAAGGAAAAAACAGGAGGCTCTGGGTCGGGATCAGAGGTGAGATGCATCTTTTCTGGGCTACATGGGAATATTGAACTCATTATCAGAGGTTTAGAAACGTCTGGTTGAGACCAAATCAGACTGGTAGCTGAGATATCCCCAGCCGGAGCCACTTGCAAGCTCCAGTGTGGAAGAATCCCAGCAAGAAGGATGGGAGCTAACTGTCTGACGCCAAGAGAGGCCACAGGCAGCAGAACAGTGTGGCTCAGTAAGGACCCATCTCTGCAAAACATCAGGAACAGGAGGTAATTCCAGAAGGAACCAGCTCTTGGAAGATGGAGTCAATCCCATTCTAGGATGGGATGAGCAGAATGTATTCTTTCCCCAGCAGCTCAAGCGAGCTCACTTTGTGACTGCAGCCCCACAGGCCAGGATACTGACATGATACAAGCCTGCTCACTGTCCCACTCAAAGATTTCTTTCTGTATAGTGAAGAGTCTTGTCCACAAGGAGATCAGACCAGGAGATGTGGGGCGATATTCTACCCCAAGCCCACCCTGACCTCTGTAACCCAGAGCTCTTGGCAGCTAGAAAGCTGATGTGTAGGCTAAGCCCCTCATCAGAAAATGGTCCCCAGCCAGTGTCACACAGCTGTGCTTGCTTTAGCCAAAAGCTTTGGCTTATATTTCATTGATGTCCCTTCTCTCCTCGGCATCCCTCCGGTAGCGAAGGTTCCAAAAGAGAATCGTGGGACTTAACTGGTCCTCCCAGCCTCCTTGCACTTGGGTTCCTTCATGAACCAATCTCCAGTGGGTAACAACAGAGTCACAGTGAACACCTGCTGATGCTTTCTCTGAGCCTCGGACCCCATCTGTGGATATTTGGAAGGCACATCTGATGGGGGGGGTAGGGGGCGCTGGCTGACTCCCACAGATATATGCTATCCTAGCCCTTTGAATGTAACAGCAATGGGCTTTCTCCCCTGGAGTGGGGATAAACACCATGCTGCTTTAAGAAGACTATGGACCTCCCCCAAGTCCAGAACTCTTTCCCCAAGCTGAAAATAAGAAGCCAGAAGAAGACAGCACTTCCCACAATACCCACCTCCCAGAATGACCTTCATCCCATATCCTGTGACCCTGTGCTTCCACTCCTTTACATAAACAGTTTCCCAGTTATTCCCCTGGGGAGGCCCCATGGGTCCTGCTGCCCTCAAGGTCATGGCCCAGCGATTGCAGAGAATGAGGAAGGTGGAACCCAAAGAGGGCTAAGATTCCAATGGCATCAGGTGGTGGCCCAGTTGAAAGGTGAGCAGGTATGAAGTGACAGACAGAAAGGGGTCACCTGTACCCCATAGGCAGAATAAGTAGGTCTAAGCTATTGTTTCAAAATATGCATTCTCTGTATTTAAAACATATATATATATGTGGAGGAAGAGTGGGGGGGGGAGTTGCTCTAGCTAGATAAATTCAGAGTGATCTGAATAGATTACCGCAGTTAAGTTTAGTACATAAAGAATCCAGGATGGTTCTGCTGTGCATTTCAATGAAGCCCATTTCAGTGAGGACTCTGGTTAGGCTGTTGCAGCTCCATCAGAGCGATGGCTGCCCTAATAAGTAGGAAGGAGGGATCCATGGCTCCCTGCCCAGGAATCGTCCTCGTGGGATTGGGCCCAGCCTCCGAGGGGAGGCAAGGCGAACTCAAGAAGAGAGAAGCCCGGCAGCTGGGATGTGAGGTGGAAGACCTGCAGGGAAGGGTGGATGGACTATGCAGGTCACCGCCAGGCTTGAGCTAGCCAAGGTGTCCCTCTTGGTGCAGCCAAGGCCTGCCCTCTGCACCTTCCAGGTTTTCCCAAGAGAATCCAGCATGAACATGGGACCTGAGCAGCCAACGGGCAGCCTCTGACCTGCATCTCCCAACTCTCTCCCCCTCTTC
The DNA here is from genome assembly GCA_036184795.1 of Tokudaia tokunoshimensis. Classification (NCBI taxonomy): domain Eukaryota; kingdom Metazoa; phylum Chordata; class Mammalia; order Rodentia; family Muridae; genus Tokudaia; species Tokudaia tokunoshimensis. The sequence goes on from BTHU01000001.1 coordinate 5,987,144, forward strand.
ACCTCCTTAGATGTTGTACTTGCCCAGAAAAAAACACCACCACCAACAACAACAACAAAACCAGCAATACCAATACAGGGACTTAGGGGCTCTGGTCATGCCTTCCAGGGCCCTTTAGAGGAAGGACTTAAAGGAGAGAAAGGAGGAATCAGAAGAGAAGAGGAGAGAGGGAGAAAGACAAGGAGAAGAGAAGAGATACAAATAAAGCCCTGGCTGGTGCCACCGGAATGGAGAGGTGAGGCAATAGGTAGCTCTTCTGCAGCATTTCTTGGGCCCAAAATGGTTGTATAAGCAAGAACTGGGAACGAAAAGACACACACGCACCAGTCCACTGAATGTGTCCGAGAGACATCTCCAGAGCCAACCCCCAGGTTGGGAGGACAAGGAGACAAAGGCTTATCTAGGAGGGAAAAAATGATAACCCACTTTGGCCAAGGTTCTAAAGAATCAGAGTCTATCTCAATACACAGCTTTGACACTAAGAGGCCTGGAGCATGGGGGGATTATAGCATCCCCAGCCAGTGCCAAGAGCAAAGGTCTCCCCTGTCACCAGACAGGGGAGCCCAGAGCTCCCCCCACCCAGGTGAGCAGAGGAGATGTTGTAGTCTGGCCAAGGAGATAGGGAACATACCCAGGCTCTTCATAAAGGGCATTGTGGAGACCTGAGATCAATCTCACAAAGAAAATAGAAACAGCTAAACTCCTAGAATCAGCCTTCGTCTCTGCTCTCTGGATGGAGTTTGCTCCTGGACTTCTGTGAATAGTTAGCTGAAAAGCTGTCAGAGTGGACATCTGTTGTTTTTGCCTGCCCAGCCGCTTCACTCCTTTCGCTGGAAATAGCATCCTGATTTTTCCTTCAAGAACTGCCCCTCCCCCACGCAGCATCCATTCGGTCTCTAGGAGGAGACCAAACCCACCCACCCCCAGTTCCAAGGATAGGCAAGTGACCCGGTCCAGGACAACAACTAGGACATCACATCCCACACACTGGCTTAGGGGGTGGGGACAGGACCTAAATCAAGAACAGTCTCACTCAATCACAGGTCTTTGTATAAAAAGAGAAATCTTTTTCCCTCCTGGTGTTCCTGAGAGGAGACAAGAAAGTCTGGAGCTGCTGGCAGCCATCTTGCCATGACAATGAATGTGACCACGCGGCCTGATAAAGGAGGCAAGGCCGAGGACGTAGAAGCTGAATCCTTCTTGACAGAATCCTGGCCCCTAGATCCAGCCCTTCCTGAAGCTCTGCTCAGCGAGATTTTCAGTTTCGGAAACCGATATTAGCTGGTTTGACAAGTCCATCTGATTTGGCCTTCCACATAAAAACCTTGACTAAGCCTGTGTGCTTGCATGCCGATGGACTGACAGACAGAAGGGTCCATTTGTGCTGGTACATTAAATGCATAGAGAATACAATTATTTTCTTCTCATAGTGCTGGGGCCTATGAGAAAAAGAAGCCCAAGATTGCAATGTCAGGAGGTGTGAGTGGTGAGAGCTTCTAGCTCTCTACTTCCAAAGGGCTCCTGGTTGCTGTGCCTTCTGGGACAAAAGGGCAGCATCTCCACATGGTGGAAGGCGGAAGAGCAGGTGAGCCAATTATCATTAAGCCTTTGTCATAAAAAGCCCTCGTCCATTTATAAGGAAGGTGCTTGTGGCTTAATCTCCCCCTTAAAGATCTTAGGATCATCTCATTGACCACCATATTTTAACATCTGATTTTAGGAATGAACCCACTCAAACCAGTGGGACCTAAGATGTCCCAGGACTAACATGTCCCCAGGAACGTAGCAGATTCCTAGAGTCTCTATTTTTTGGATGGCTTCAATGGACATTTCTTCCCTCAGAGACTGTGGACGAGTCTCCGTGGTCTACAACTTACTCATCAGAAACTGGAATGTGTATGTGTTTTTTTTTCTTCCTCTGCTACCTTAGTTACTGATTAATTCTAGACACATCAAATACACACACTGTTTAAAAATACAATCAGGACACCCTCATATCCATCTATAGATAGTAAAGATCCGTTAGCAAAGCCCCTGGAATGTATGGCTGCCGTGCAGGCAGTGGTAGCGAGCATCACGAATGCACACTCCTGCAGGGAAATACTACTTAGTCGGTAATTCAAGCCGGGGGCAGGTGGTGGTGAATAATCACCTTATTTTTAATAGTGAACCAAGAAAGTAATGGCACTTAGAAAACTTACAGTCTGTTCTGTTCTTGTCTTTGAAATCTTAACGTGTGTGTGTGTGTGTGTGTGTGTCAAATGCACAAGGTCACCACCTCTTCCAGAGAGCCCAGGCCACTGTTTCCAGCCAACCAGGTGCTGCCAGTTGGAGACTGCACAGCCCAACTCCCCAGGCTCTGATGTCCCATCAGGCCGTGACCTTGTTTAGTAACTCTGCCTCTGCAGAAGGACAGGCACTGTGCAGCTGTGCCTGCGGTCTCTGCCCCATGATAACATCACATTAGGGCATATGGCTGGACTGTTCAGTACCAACATCTGTAAGATGCCTGGAAGGGAAGAACTGGTCTGTCCTGCAGTGCTCCAGAGAAGTCATTGACCAACTCCAGCTCCATCATGACTTCAAGGGATTTGGGAAATGGTTCGGCTGCTAAACTGTTTGTTGTGCAAGTGTGAAGACCAAGTTGTACACTCACATTTGAGTCTCACATTTAGCTCTTTCTAGGCACGGATGTTGTGGCAGCTCATGCACTAAAGAGTGAGAGGTTCTGCCAACCTTAGGAGGGTGGGATCTCACGGGAAGAAATAAGTCACTAGGAGTGGGTCTTTAGGGATATAGTACTCCTGGCCTCTTCCAGCCCTGAAGTGACTTAAGCGTCTAGCAAACCAAGCAGTCCCAAAACACCACTCATGGTGGACAATAGCCCTGTGCTAGAGCCTGCCCACCCAAAAACCAGAATCTCAGCTTCCAAGGGAAGCTTGGAAACTTTACTCCCTTATAACACTGACCTAATCTTTGCATGGAGACTGCTATTTACATTAAAATTGGTCACATAATGCAAAAAAAAACCATAGTTCATTAATATGCTAAGAAGTGCTAATTTGAACATTGCCGAAAAGCAATTGCGAATTCCATCTTGCAACCCGCAAATTTGATGCAGTGCAAATGAGGGCTGATGGCCCTGTCTGTAGACACTCGGATTCATATGCTCTCCAGCTCCCCTCCTCAGAGGCAGAGGTGGGCTTCAGGATGCCTGTGGCTGACGGCTCCCTTCTGAGAAGAAACTGTTAAGAGTCTGGGGTGACCTGGATGCAGTCTCTGGGTGCTAAGGGGAGGGCTATGAAGACAGTGCACACGGGGAACCTGAAAACTGGGATTGACCCCAAATGTTCTATAAGGTGTAACTAGACCAGAACCACACCTGCACCCAAGCCATCCCTCTCAACCTCACTTCTGATGGTGACCCCAGCAGCTGAAGGTGGAGCCTAGGACGGCCTCTCAGCAAGGGAGCCCAGGGCAGTCAAGGATGGAGGTAGGCTATGACCCTCTCAGGGTGCACTGGAGGCAGCTCAGTGGGTGGGAGTTAAAGCTCAGGGACCAACCCTGCAGGGCTGAGCTGATCCATCCATTTTCTTACCTGCACAGGAGCTGGAGAGTACAGGATGCACCGGACAGGAAACCAGGATGGAAGCAGATTGCCCTTTAAAGTCCCTTAGGACAGCACAGCCAGCTCCCACTCTAGGGCCAGGACGGCATCCCCTTAGAACACTCAGAGACCAGGCCTGGTTTCCGGTCTCACTTGCACTGGACGCAGAAAGGTAGTTCTAAGATGCGCCCTGGCCCCCACGCTAGCCCTCCAAAGCAGCGTTTAGCTTGGCCCATTGCTACTTTAAAATAACCAAAAGAGAGAGGCCATGTAGGCCATCCTTACACCTACACACACCCTCACCCCACTCTGCTCCAGGCCTCCCAGACTCCAAGGGGAGCTGTTTATGCCCTTCTGGGTCCTGCTTTCACACATCTGAAGGGTTCGGTTCCTGCTTTCTAATCCCTTGAGTTTCTTCCCCATCTTCTGGCAAAGAGGATTTCTGCAACTCTAACCTCAGCCGCATCTCCACGGTGCTTGTCACACCTGAAGTCACCTCTTTTTTGCAAATCCATGTAGAACAGAAGTTTCATCTGAGTAAGAATTTAGTTCTTGTTCATAACACCAAGCACTAAGATGTTTGCCTGGGATGTGATAGATTTTTGGTAAGTTTTTGCAGAACAGGTGAGTTAGCAGCCAACTCCTCAAATTATAGCACATGTGATATTTCAACTACTTCTTAACTGATTTGAAAATATTAAACTTCACTCAAACTGTGTAACAATTAAAACTATTTCAAAAATTAAAAAAAAAAAAAGCCCTAAGGCACAGAGAGGGAAATTGTCCTGTATAACTAACACAGCTAGCAGGTGATAAGGCATGTATTAGTTACATCTTTCTCTTTTAAAGAGTTGTTGATTCATTTGATTTTACGTGTATATGTGTGTCCCTGTGTGTATGTATATGAAACATGTGTTTGAAGGTGCCCACTGAGACCAGAAGAAGGTGTTGGATTCCCTGGATCCAGTTGTAAACCAATCAATGTGGATGCCGGAAACTAAACCTGAATCTTCTACAAGAGCAGGAAGTGGTGGGGCTGGAGAGATGGCTCTGTGGTTAAGAGTACTTTTGACTCTTCTTGCAAAGGACCCAAGTTCGATCCCTGGCACCCACACGGTGACTCAAAACTGTCTGTAAGTCCGGTCTCAGGAGCCCTTGAGCTCTCTTCTGATCTCCTTGGGCACCATTCACAAGAAGTGCACCATGTATACACTAAGTTGCACAAGTGCGTGTGCGCATGCGCCCATACACACACATACACACACACATACACACACACACACACACATACACATACACTTAATAAAAGTAGCTTTTAAAAGAGCAGCAAGTGTTCTTAGCCACTGAGCCATCTCTCTAGCCCCTATCAATTATTTTTCTTGATCACCTTCCTTGTGGATGAGACAGGATATCTGATATAGCAACGAGCAACATAAGGATGGAGGTTTCACTTTGGCACTCAGTCCTGGGAGCCTGTCAGAATAGCGGCTCCATCTGTAACAGTGGAAACTTGTGGCCATGGCTAGTCACATCCTGGAGGACCAGGAAACAGGCACTAGAAGTGGATGCCATCTTAAAGACCAGTTCCTTGAGCCTCTCTCCTGCTGTGTAAGACACATGTCCCAAAGGTTCTAAACCTCCCAAAATAGCACCAGTAAGCAAGTGTCGAAACTCATCAGCCTGTGGGGATATTTCACATTCAAACCATAACAGACTAGGAGAACTGAACACAGTCTAGAACCTCGACCTCTACAGCTGATATTTGATTGGGCCAGAAGTCATCACATGGAAAGCTAAGTTTGAACCCCTTTTACGAGCCCAAAAATATATACTCATGGGCCCTCATCAGAATACCTTTTCTGATTCCTACAGACAGATAGGTCAGTCCCCTTCAGTTGTTCATTTAATATTGATTTATCTAAAATTACACAACTCGGTATGGAAGGCCCCATTGGCATCCACTCGAGAGTCAGGGGTTGATTCATTAACAGGGTTGGCAGCTGCCCATCAGATAACATACCATTGTGGGCTAAGTGCTTCCAATCATACATGTTTAGACACACACATCACAAATCAACTCTCGTCCTCTTCCCCCAGGAGAAAGGACAGCAAGAATCAACACATCCTACTCCATCACTGTTCTGGGGTAGCTGTGTGTGGGCATCTCATGAAGGCCACTCCTGGCTCAGCACTGCCCAAGCATGACTTAAGACCTTTACAATATGTCAATAAACTCTGAGAACCAAATAAAGTTTCAGGAAAAGAGTTCCCTATCTCCTGAGGGACGCCATGGACCGAGCCCCATAAGTAACCCCATGTGACCCAGAGACCACGTTGCACAGGAGTCTGTGATGATAATAATTGAATGTACTCCTCAGAATACTGCAAAGGACATAGGACCACTGGGGGGAAAATGGCAGAGAAATGGGTCCACCCTGGAGACCAGGCTGTGCACAACCCTCAACCTCAGAAACCTCATCTCTCTTCCACCCTCCTAGAGCATCTCGCAGCATCCCCTGCCCACTGACTGCAGTGCTATCTAGTTTCTAGTGGCTTTCCTCACCCTGAGTTCCCAAATACGGGCTGCCCGACAGCATCTTTGATCCTTTCTGCTTCAAAACCCAGTTCAAATTTCCCTTATGGAGAGAAAAAAATAAGGAGAGAATACAGAAATATGGAAGCCACCCGTTCCTTTCTCCTCTTTCCTTTTTTGTTATTCTTCATTTTGGTTTGGGTTTAGGGTTTTTCTGGTGGTGGTGGTGCTGGTGGTGGTGGCGGTGGTGGTGGTGGTTTGAGACAGTATCCCATGCTGCCGCCCAGGCTGGCCTGAAATTCACAGCAATCCTCCTACCTCAGCCTCCTGAGTGGAAGGATTACAGGCATGACCCTCCCCCCCCACTCCTAGCTTCTTCTTCTGCCTCTTGTCTCCAGAAATATCGACAAGAGTGGTGACCCCCACACCAGTCCTCACCTCCTGTGGCTGAGCTCCAGCGTGAACAGTCCCCTTTCCCGTGTCTCAACAGTTTCACCTTGGCTACCCCAGTCAATCCCAGAAATCCACACGAGTAGGGACGCCCTTCCTGAACATCCTACTTTAACCATTTACACCGCCCTTCCTGATGAGAAGCCTAACCAGGGGAAGTTACTGGTGTCTCTACTGAGAACCTTCTGGAGTTTATAGCAAAATAAACCTGTCCTCAAGACAAGCCGCCCCCTCATCTCTCTTTTCTTCCTTCTTACACATGAGATAGGAAGTCTCCCCAAGGTCCAGGGTAGTAGAGGAAACCAGAAATGGTCCATTTTCCCCAGGGCATAGTTTCTCAGACTTGTACAAAGTCAGAAGAGAAAACAAATGAACCTACTACTCTACCTTGTCACTGCCTGGAGGAAACTGTCATTTTAGAGGGATGGGCTTGTCCATTTCGACCACACTGCAAGAAAATAGTGTTGTCGGACATGGAGTAGCCAGAGAGGCCAGTTCAAGCCAATGTAAGAAGCCTCGCTCTCCTACCTTTTCCCCTTCACTACTAAATAATGTGCTGGATTTCTGGGTTTATACATCAGTCTCATAACTTTGACGAATGTGAGTCCATAACAGGTTGCTATTAACACCTTGCAAAGATGGCCTCAGGCCAGTGCCCTTCTGTCTTATCAGTTCCTAGGAAGCCCCGCCCATAGCTCTGCCCCAGCCTATAGCAGCCACGCTCAAGACTCAAAGGAGGAAAAGGTTCCAGGAGGGGTCAGCAGCAAGCTGGAGACTAGAGAATGACTTGTCCCCTTTATCACTACTCACTCCCTGAGTTCTCCCAGGATGACATCTTCTCGTAAGTCAGGCACCCAGCGTCAGCCACCAAGAATAACTGCTGGCCCGGCCTGAAGTTCCTAAGTGCTTCAGATGCCAGTTAGAGCCGATAATTAGAATTCACTGCAACTCCAAGAACACACAGCCAGTCCACGGCCCGGTCCTCCTGTGACCTCGGTGTGAGTGCAGTGATTTAAAACCTTGGTGGACAGACTAGCCATACCTGGTTCTCTCCTTGAGGAGGAAGAGGAGAAGGAGGAGAATTACAGCCACAGACATAAGACAGAGAAGTTGCAGGGGGATGTCCCAATTAAGGATTGTCCTGACTGGGTAATTTGAGGGGAAGATCAGGGAGGAGGATAAAACTGTCCCTCATTTGTCCTTCCAGAAAAGGATCCTACACTCACCCCAACCTGTGATACCCGCATCACACAAGAACAGACTGGGATGGGGGTTAGCTTGTTCGTGAACCTGTCAGGGTACCAGGGCACAGGCAGCATGATGACTAGTCTTCACTTTCACAGGTAATAAATACACTCAAAATAAAAATACATTTGCACCACGCATTTTACCCCCATATCGAACATACCAGGTTCCATTTGGCTTTTGCTAATTATTTACATTGTAGTCTCAGGGTGGTCGAGAGAATGCACAAGCATCTTCCCATGAGACTCCATGTCATTAATATTCTTTTAACATTTGATAGGTTCCTGTCTAAGACCCACTGCACTGGTGGCTACTGCCCATGGCAGTGGAATCAATAGGAAAATCTGCAAGGTGCATTCATGCCTATCTCTTGGGATATTTGAGGAAAACGTTCCTGTCACCAACAACCAAAACTTTTTGGTGAGTTGAACCATTGAATGAGAAGGCTGTGGATGTAACCACAAATCTGAAATATGAAGACTTGGGTTGGAGACTCAACTCTGACATCAAGCTGTTCTGTGACTTGTGCCAGTTGGTTTTGTCCAGTTGACACAAACTAGAGTCACCTTGGAAAAGAGATGTTCAGTTGAGAAGATGCCTTCATCAGAATGCCCTGGAGCAGGTAGGTTGTCCCAGGTTGTATAAGAAAGCAGACTGAGCAAGCCATTAGGAGCAAGCCAGTTAGCAGCACTCCTCTATGGCCACTGCTTCAGTTCCTGCCCTGACTTCCCTTTAAGAGAAACTATAACTTGTGTGGTTCATTACAACAACAGAGAAATCAGACTAAGTTTTCAGTTTCCTTTGTAAACTGGGAGTCTCCTTCCTACTTCAATCTTATTCCTCCTTCAAGAGTGGTAGCCGGTAACCTACTCAGGGGAGTGGCTATGTGGGGCAAGGAGGGCAGGAAAGAAAAGGTATTTGGGAGGAGCTCCATGAGTGAGCAAGGGCTTGGTGAAGGGAGGAAGTACTGTAGTGATCCCAAGAGAACAACCCACATCCCCAGGCAGATAGGGCAGTACACAGCTGTAATCCCAACACGCAGACACAAAGAATGAGTTGGGAGAAATGTGAGCCTGCAGAAAGTTTTAATGTTTATATGTGTGTCAAAGAAAAATAAGAGGAAGAGGAGAAAGAAGAAAGAGAATAAAGAGAAGAACAAAAAGAGACACTCCTTAAAATGCCCTAGTGGGTAGGGTTTACATGTTGTGAGTACCAAAGCTCTGAGATACAGGACCCCAAAGAAATATGTCAGCTCAGGATAGAATAGCCACTGCTTTGTCTGAGGTGCACTGGGCCTCTCCCAGTGGCCAAGCCAACTGAAGCCATTCCACCATAGCAGCCTGCTTTGTCAGTTTCCTGAGATACTAGGAAAAGCAGAGAACGTTGAAGCAGAATGGGATATTAGGCATCTGAGAGGCTCTGGAGGGCTAAAATTCTCATTCCACATCTGGAATGAACAGCATGCCCCTCCCTGCATAGGTTTTCCAGTGCCCTCATGACCAGGTGAAGGCCCACAATCCAAGGGAAATGGGAAGGTCAGCTTTGGAGAGGATGGTGAGAGTGGCTTGACTAAAAATGGCTCCTATAGATTCATATTTGAATGATTGGTCCCTGGTCAATAGAAACATTTGGAAAGGATTAGGAGGTGTGATGGCCATTCTTGGTTGTCAACTTGACTATATCTGGAAATAAAACACCAAAAGAGAGGGCACATGTGTGAGGGATTTTGGCTTAATTTGAAGTAGGAAGATCTTCTTATCTGGATCTTTGAGTTAGAAAGACATACCTTCAATCCAGATCTTTTGAGCTGGGAAAAGACACATCTATAATTTGGATCCTTAATCCAGATCTAATATGGGCCATGCCCTCTGCTGAAAGTCTAAATAAGGACACAGGAAAAGAAAACCTTTGCTCTTTGCCTGCTTGCCCAAGCCTTGGCAGTGAGTCCACCCCTTCACTGGCATTAGAGCCTACTTCTTTGGGATTCCATCATATGCTGAAGACCATCTGAGACAACCAGCCCCAAGTAGTGAACAACTACTGGGTTCTGTTCACAGCCAGTCATTGTTGGATTAGTTGGACCACAGCCTTTAATTTAAGTCATTATAATAAATATCTTTTCTATATTTAAAGATTAGTTCTATAAGTTCTGTTATTCTAGAGAACCCTGATTTTTACAGGAGGTATAGTCTTATTGGATGAGGTGTGACCTTGTTGGCAGAGGGGTGGACTTTTTGGAAGAGGTGTGTCCCTGGGGGTAGGCTTTGAGGTTTTAAAAGCCCACACCAGGCCCAAACTCAAGTTCTCTCTCTGCCTGCAACTCCTAGATGAGGTGAGAACTCTCAGCCACTTCCCCAGTACCATACCTGCCTGCCACCATGCTCCCTGCCATGACAGTAATGAAACTATAAGCAACTCCCCAATTAAATACCTTTCTTTTTAAATTACCTTGGTCATGGTGTCTATTTTCAGCAAGAGAACAGTAACTAAGACAATGATGGCCTGACATCCACAAACCAGTCTTGGATGTCCCATGTCCAGGAAGGCAAAGCTCTACATCAAATGAGTGGAGAGTTATCTGCTCCTCAGTGACCTCTCAGGGTTTCACAAGGGCCCATCAATACACCTGCCTTACCTCAGGCACCCCAAGGTCAAAGTTGGCATAAGCTGATAAAGAGAAAGGCCACAGAAAATCAAGGTTAGTTACTACCTACAGCAAGCCACCTGACCCCCAACATGGATCTGATAGTTTGTTCTCTTAACAATTCAATACCAATGAAGAAATGTGACATCATAGGCCATCTGCAACAGCATAAGCCACCAGAGCATCCTCAGTGTTGACTAGCCTTGAAGGCCTCAGCAAAGGTTTCCTGGGGGTACTGTTTTAGTCACTGTTGTAATGCTGTGAAGAGACACCATGACCATGGCAGCTCTTATAAAGGACAACATTAACAGTTTCAGAAGCTTAGTCCATTATCACAATGGCAGGAAAATGGTGGCAGGCATGGTAGACATGGCAGGTACTAGAGAAGTAGTTGAGAGCTGAGAGAGAGAGAGAGAGAGAGAGAGAGAGAGAGAGAGAGAGAGAGAGAGAGAGAGAGAGAGAGAGTTCCTAGGGTTGGCATAGGCTGTTGAAACCTCAAAGCCCCACCCCCAGTGATATATTTCCTCCAACACGGCCACACCTCCTAATCCTTCTAATCCTTTCAAAGAGTTCCACTTCCTGGTGACTAGGCATTCAAATATATAAGCCTATAGGGGCCATTCTTATTCAAACCATCACAGATTCTGAGTCATATTTTAGGAGCACATCCTTACCTAGTGGGATCATTCAGTCTGAACATTTGTGACAGATAAGGCCAACCAAGGTCCAAAGAGGCAGTGTAATTCATTTAAGACCAGACCTTGGTCAGTGTCCTAAGCCATACATCAGCAAGGTGCACGTGAGAACCCATTGGGCTGAGGTCCTTGTCTTGACATGCGTAAGCTAAAGGCACGAGCCTTACAATTACACTTTGTCCTGGTTACCTCAGCCTAGAACCATCTAAAAGGAGAGCCTCAATCAAGGAATTGCTTGGGACAGATTGGCCTGTGGGCATGACTATGTCTCAATTGTTAACTGGTAAAGAACAGTCCAAACCAATGTGGGTAGTACCATCCACTATGGTACTACCCATATGGTACTTGGGGCTGGTTGTCTCAGATGGTCTTCAGCATATGATGGAATCCCAAACAAAACCATATAGGTCTTCACCTGTATAAAAAAACTAGCTGAGTATAAGTTAGCCTGAAAGCTAGCTAACAAGCAACATCCTCTGTAGTTCATGGTATATTTCTTTGGCTATGATATGAGTTTTTTGGTCAGAAGCAATGAAGTTCTTGCCTTAGTTCCTGGCTTGGTCTCTCAAGATTTTGATCTGGAAACATCACAATAAACAAAAAGATCTGGTCTTAAACCTACCTTGGTTACTTTTGGTCAGAGTATTTTGTTAAAGCAGCAGAAAACAAGCTAGCAACCATGGGCTGTGTTCAACCTCTGCTCCACTGGCTACGTGAGTTTGGGAAAGCTATTTCACTTTCTCGGCCTCCATTTTGCCATCTGCTAAATGGATCCCTAAAACTTTACCTGTCTCAGGGAATCACTGAAAGAATTGAGAAAAAAAAAGATATATACAGTAATTGATACAGGCCAAGCCACACCAAAAAATTCTTAATTTTTTTTTTGCCAGTTCAAAATTGGAATAGCGCCATGAACAACCTCTTTTCTCTACAAGATGGACCATCCTTTACCTTTTGTCAGGACATGGGATCCAACCAAGTGGCAGAGTTACTGAGTCAGCCTGGAACCTGCAGAGAACGCCTACCACACTTTCACGGGAAATGAGAGTACATTTAGTGCCACTGGAGATGATGGGACATGTGCCCACAGAGAAACATGAATGGGCTCCTTTTCTGAACCTGGGCAAGCCTAGGAAGCTAGCATGCCTACACAGCACCAGCATCCTGGGAGACTAAAGTGGGGTCACATTTCTTTTAAGTATCACAAACAGTGAACTGAACCCCACCATGTTGGTTTTGGAGCTCATCAAAGCTGGAGCTTTTTAAGCACAAGGACCCACTGTGGATGCCACAATGCAGCCACCATATTATTTCCCTCTTCCTCTCCCCTAAACCAGCAGTTTCTACGGACAGTGTGGGGTGGCACTCTACACGAGGAGCGACCTCCATATTTGCAGGGGCAGCATCAAAACAGAATCTCAAACCCAAGCTCAGATGCCTAGAAGTGATGGATCATGATGAAGTCAGGCACCTCAATATCCACTAAGTCCATGGCTTGAGGGTGGCATGGGGGACACTGGCCAAGGGACACAGACTAAATTTCTCTCTAAAGAGAGAAATTAAAGAAAAACAAAACAAAATGCTTCTGAGTGAAGTATCCCTGACAATCACAGGACAGGAGCCCATAGTCATGATCTTGGATTTTGCTCCTGAGGACCTGGCCTAGGGTTTTGATCTAAGCCCATGTGACACTAAAAGTCACAGAAATAGTTCATTTCCTAGCACAACTGCCACACAGGGAGACAAATAATTTAATCAGGGACAATGCTTCACCAGTAGGAACATGTCAAAGATTAAAAAAAAAAAAAAGAAAGAAAAAGAAATCATAACCCAGGGAAAACTAGGCAGAGAAGGAAGGACAAACAAACTTTTGCTTTCGCTGAACATTGTTCTGTGCCAAAGCTGCACACAACACCTTGGGAAAGAACTCTCTCAGTGTCTCCGAGAGAGTGGGCAGGGGTAGGTGCCCGCCGCAGGCATGGCAGCAAGGATACACACCCTTCTTGAAGGATTAGAAGTGGGACTTCAGGTAGAAAGTTCATAGAGAATGAGTTCAGAGTCCACAGTAGATCCACAACAAATCATTTGGTTTGTGGACAATGCCGGTCCTTAGAGAAGCTCTCAGAAGGTGCCTGCCTGCCAGGGTACCACTGCTCTGTATGTGTGCTTGTGTATGTCTGTGTGTGTGTGTGTGTGTGTGTGTGTGTGTGTGTGTGTCTGTGTCTGTGTCTGTGTCTGTGTATATCTGTGTGTGTGTGTGCCTGTGTATATGTATATGTGTGTATGTCTGTGTGTGTGTGTGTGTCTGTGTATATCTGTGTGTGTCTGTGCCTGTGTATGTGTGTATGTGTGTATATGTGTGTGTGTGCCTATGTGTAGGTTGGTGCACGAGAATCCCAGGTATTGTTCCTCAGACTGGCTATCTACCTTGTTGCAGTTTTAATGCAACAAGGTCCCTAACTAGGACTTAGGTCACACCAACTAGGCTAGGCTAGCTCTCACACCAGGGATCCTCCTGACTCTACTGCCCATCACTAAGATTGCAAACATGTGACAACACAGCTGGCTTCTTTTTTTTTTTACAGATGGGTTCCAGAGATGAAACTTGGCTAGTACTTTCTGGAAGGAACTTCCTCACCAGCCCCAAAAGCTTTTCTAAAAGAGTGATTTCAGGAGAGGCCTGTGGATGAGGTCTAATGTTGGCTCTTTCACAGGCAAGCATCAGCAAGCCCCCTTCCATCCAACCACCAACATCAATGCCTGGGTTAGAGCTTATAGAACCTATAGAACCTTATATAGCCTCTTGTTCAGTGTCAATATGAGAGCCATTGTTCTCCATCCTGGTCCTTTAAGCAAACACGGCGACCTATGGTCCATTTGTACATACATTTGCAGACACAGCCATTATTCTCCATGAACTTATCCCTTCCAGATTATCAATGACAGAAACTAGAAAACACTGTGTCCTTCTGGGAACAGCATTCTAGACACATAAAGTCAGGAAGACATTACTGAAGTTATTATTAAAGAAAGAACACACAGCCTCTGCTATGATACCTTCCCCCCCCCCAGTGTCCAGCAGCTTCCAGGAGACTAACATGGCTGCCCCGGGACCCTGCAGGCAGTGAGAAGTTGGCCGCACACGGCCGCTGCGTGTTTCGGCGGACAGATACAGAATGGCGCTGCTCTCCAGTGTTCCGCAGAGCATGCCATGCTATAGACAGAAGTGTTTCAAGTCAACACAATATGAAAAAATTCAAAATAAAATGAAAAGTGTCTGAAAACAAACCAACATAAATATACAGCAGTCCTGTTCATTATGATTATTTATGATCCTAAGAACTGGCACCATTACTGTGGTTTCCCTTCCAAAATCTCACAAACTTGTTACGACACAGCAGTCTCCCAGGCCTATAGGCTTCAAAAGGTGCCCTGCTCCAGGCTGAAGTCATTTTCCATTGGGATGTCGCCCACCCCAGGTGCACACAGGCACGCTTATGAGCAGTAAAGACACAAGGGAAAGCCAGCCCAGACTTTCCAATGGCCCTGATTAAACGAGTGGTATGAATTGCAGATGTCTGATAGGCACTGCCAATCAAATTGCTCCAGGCACCTGTGAGGGGCCTGAAGAATGGTCTGGAAATCCATCCCCCCATCCCCAAGGGGTTGGACACAGCCCATGGAACATGCCGTGCAACGTGAGAATGTCATCCGAGGATGACAGGGCCTTTCTCTTGCAATCCCCCTTCCTCACCCCCTCCTGCCACTTCCTCCCCCCTTTCCAACTTTTCCTTCCACTCTTTTGACAAGTAGTCATGGCCACATCACAACTGCGCCGCTGTCCTCGCGAGCTGACCTGCGCCTTGCGCACGGGGGGGGGGGGGGGGGGGGGCGGCAGTGGTCATGCTGTCCTCATCTCTCGCCAACCACATCTGACAGGAGACGCGGAGCTCACGGCACCTTGAGACGCACTGGGACTACACAGGTAAACCAGGGGAGTCCGTGTTGTCTCCTGGCTAACAACAGACCAAAAGACATGACATCTGCAGCCCGAGAGCCCACGTCCGAATATTCAGAGTTCCATCATGCGGGTTATGAGGGCCAGAAGTGCATGAGGCTAAGGAAGGCAGGAGGGCGGCTGGGAAGGGGAATCCGACTCTGTCCTCAATCAGGAGAGAAAAGGAGCACAGGTGTAACTGAGCAGTGAGGGCACCCCAAAGACAACGGGCACAGACCCCAAAGACAACGGGCACAGAGGAGCATTGTCAGCACCTGAAGCCATCTGAGGAGGTAACTGTAGACACCTCCTTGCTCCTTGGTGGACTTCTCAGCCTGAGAAACCCTTCCCTGCCCCTAGACCCCACCCAGCTCCCTGGAGTCCCTCTCGGTCTCTGCAGCCTTTCCACACAGTGTGCCCTGCTCCTAGATGCTGCTCTCAGCTCCTCTGAGCCTCACACAGCTCCTCAGAGGCCCTCTTACCTCCTTGGGGGCTCCATCAAGCTCCTTGGAGCCCTCCTTTGGGCCCTACCCAGCTTCCTGATATATCCTATCATCTTCTAGAGCTCCACCCACCTCCTTGGAGCCCCACCCATCTCCCTGACAGTGCCCTCCCATCTCCTAGAACACAATCCCCAGGCAGGATCCAGATATCCTCCCAGACAAGGGTAGTACCCCCAGGGCTGTTGAGAAGCCAACTCTTTCCCCCAGGCTTCTAACATAGTCCAAGGAGAGAGGGATTCTCCATGGAGCGAGGAAAGCATTCTGTTAGCAATGGCGTGGGAGTTTTAAGTTGCTATATCATCTTGCCACTCCTTTTTGGTGAAATGTCGGAATGGAGAAAAACATGAAGTATTTTGACTGAAATAAATGCTTTCATGGAAAACAGAGAGCCCTAGAGAGTATGCTCTGACTTGAAGAACGTCATACTATTTTAAGCAGGTGACAGTAATGTCACTGTCTGAGAGGTTAGGATTTTTTTTCCCTAGACTTACAAGAGGGGAAAAAAAACACGTAAGTTTGCTTCAAATAGAGAAAGTTAAGAGACATGCTTCTCGGTCACATGGATAATTCATACACTACAGTGACATATCTCCTTGCAAGAAGACTTCAACACAACTAAAGTGTTATAGGAGGCTGTGTGTTGGCTCCTGGCTGAATCAGAACGAAGCACAAACATGCCCTTCATTCGGAATTTTTCCCAACTTCCTTCGTACCACCCGCACCCAACATGACTGCTCTACAATGGTTCAAAAACCCACCCCAGCCTAGAAAGCCCAGGGCAAACCTGGATAACCCGCTTTAGCTAGTCTTGAGCTGGAAGCATATTCTAGACTTCATTTGAAGAGGAGAAACACACCCCTCCTCTTCATTTCCCTTTGGTTCTAGGCAGTACTGAATGGGCGATGAAAGGGCCAGCAGTCTACGAGGCGCCCATGGGTATGAATGGAATTTGGTAGACGTCTCGCTCAAGGCCACGTCTACTCCCTGGCTTCCTCTCTTCCCTGGATTGCTCACTTTTTCAATGGTATTTTGTAGCCATTGGAGAAGGCATGCTGTAGCAACCCCTGCCTTTTGGATTCTCCAGGGAGTCTTCTGCTCAAGGGCTGGAAGAGTTGGAGACTACCTGGAAGGGTCTCATATTAGAGTTTCTATCCCCGTTTTCTTGCCCTCTACCTTCCAGTGCACGATGCTACTTGGCTCACAAAGTGAGTCCACCACCCACTGTCAGAGCTCTGTCACTGCACCAGAGGTCACCAAAAAGAGACAAAATGGAAGGTCAGGCTGGAGAGCTGACTCAGTAGTTAAGAGCACTTGCTGATCTTACTGAAGCCCTGAGATCAGTTCTAGGCATCCACATGGCGGCTCACAACTGTCTAACTCCTGTTCTAGGGGATCCAGTACCCTCTGCTGGCATCTTTAGACATCAGGCACATTTTCAGTGCAGACATACATGTAGGCAGACACTCATACACATAAAATAAAAATGACATCTTTCATTTAAAGACAAGTGATGTCACCATGTTCCCATGACTCAGTTCAGAAGAGCATGGGACATATGATGGGGACAGAGTTGCCTAGGGTTACACACTTCCGTCAGCCACACTGCTGCTGGATCACAACACTATATTTATTTAATATCTCTGCATAGTTGAGGCTACCCTCAAACTCATTATATTATTCAGCCCAGTTTGGCACCAATGCATGGTTCCCTCCATGCCTCTGCCTCCTTACGGCTACACCTTGTTTGACTTAGAAGGCGAGATTCTTGAGCCAGGCCACCCTTAGATGAAGCTGACCTTCCTCAACCATGACCTACTGATTTGCCATTCTCCACTAAGCCAATTCACTCTCTCCTGCCTATAGCTCTTAAGGAGACTCTCAAGCCACCATTGCTAAACTAGAAGAAAACGGATGCACATGCACACTCCAAAACACACACAAATACCTCTATCACCCTGAAGCCACTCAATACATAAGCATACCCCAACCACATGAATAAGATTTTCCTTTAAGGGAGCCCCGCCTCCCAACAAATGATGATGAACTATGGCAAGTGCTTTGACAGGCCACCTGCTGTTTTTATATCAGGATCCTAGGATAGCATGGCTTCAATAGCACTGGGATCTTAGGTATAAATCGTTCTGCTGAAACAAACTCAGGTCTTCCATTAACTTAGGCTGCAATGGTGTAGTGGTCCACCCAGATCACCAACCTGGAAAGAGGTCACTCCTTGGAACTAAGATCTAAAGAAGCATTGATGAACTGAAGACTTGGGGTTCCAACAAGGTAGAATGGAGAGCTACACCATGATCTTTTGTGACCATTGGTTTTCAATGTCAACTTGACTCAATCTAGAATCACCTGGGAAGGCGATCTCAGTGTAGATTAGGTTAGCCTTTGGGTATGTCTATGGGGAATTACCTTAGGTATGTTGGTTAACTATTGTGGGAAAGCCCATCCTGATTGTAGACTGGGCCAGAGCTGTATAGATGAGAAAGCAAGCTGAGATCTAGTGTGCGTGCATGAATCCATTGCTCTCTACTCTTGTGAGAGCATGATGTGAGCAGTTGTGTCAGATCCTGCAGCCTGGACTTCTCCAAGATGACTGACTGTAAGCTGAGATAAACCTCATTATTGGGAGGTGGTGGAAGGTGCAAGTTGGGGCTTGATTGGAGGAAGTAGGTTGTTTAGGAATATGCCCTGGATGGGAATATCTTCTCTCTGGGGTCCTCTCTGCTTCCTGTCTGCTAGAAAATGAGTGGTTTTGCTTCATTCCATGCTCCCTGCCTTGTTGCTCTGCCTCAGCACTCAGAGCCACGTGACTATACACTCAGCTCTGAAAACATGAGCCAAAACAAGCCCAGCTATTTTATTACCACAATAGGAAACTAAGGGCTAGCTGGGCGGTGGTGGCACATGCCTTTAATCCCAGCACTTGGGAGGCAGAGGCAGGAGGATTTCTGAGTTCGAGGCCAGCCTGGTCTACAAAGTGAGTTCCAGGACAGCCAAGGCTACACAGAGAAACCCTATCTCGAAAAACCAAAAAAAAAAAAAGGAAATTAAGGGCTGCGTAGAGGCGTAGAGGTGTCTTTGATTGACGTGAAGCAGATCAAGAATGGGATACGTTAGGGACTTCAGGAGTTGGGAGTTTATTTTGGCTTACGGGTAAGTTTGGGCTTCAGTGCAGTTTATAGGTGTTTCCCTGCGACCTCCAGGTAATCCTTTCCCAGTGGTAAACAAAATTCACCAAGCTGGAGTCCAAGACCGCCCCCCAAAAAAAACCCACAAAAAAAAATCTCTGGGTGATGATTCCCAAGTTCAGGTGACAATGATGTCAGAGGGTAGTCCCTGCCCAGCCCCCAGCGGCCACCAATCAGCTGCCAGTTGCCAGCACGTGCCATCAACAAACAGACCCTCTTCTCCCCCATGCCCACCGTGCCTTCTCCATCTTAGCACAGGCTGGAGCCTCTCTCTACTTGCTCTTGGAGCCTCTCTGGTTTTATGCTGATCGTTAACTAAGACTATTTCCCTCCAGAGATTTATTACATTAATGAGCTCTGAAATTACTCATAGCAATTAAGTATATTGTTTTTAAACTCTTCAGAAATCATCAAAACACATCGACTGTTTTCAAAGAAGCCTAAATAAAAGGGTCTAACTTGTTTCTAAACATCCCCAGCAGCTCCTTTCATACAGCTTTGGGGTCCTCAGGTCCCCTCCAAGGTAGACAGGTAAACACCCAGCTAAGGAATGCTCAACCTCCCAGTGCAGTGATGGCTTTGCTCTCTAAAGGCCTGGAGGCTGAGGCTGAGCAACCAGACGGGTGGTGGGGATGGAGGATGTTGCAAAGCCTTTGGGATGGGATGTCTGGTTGGTAATGGTTGGGTCCTTGGAGGTAAGGGGTTTGAGCTTACAGCAGACCCCCTTCCAGCCTTAACTCTCCACTTTCTGGCCGTCCATCAGGATCACAGCAGCTGCCTCATACTCCTGTCACCATGTCAGGAGCCATTCTGTCACCATACCTTCCACAATGGTCTGTGTCTCCCGAACCATGCACCAAAATACATCCCTTAAGTTGCTTCCATCAAAGACTTTTGCCGCATTGAGAGGAAAGGTAACCAGTACGTTGCCCCATCTAAAGACCCCACTAGGGTGGGCCCAGTGCCTGGACCAGTATATGCCCTTCCTTAACAAAAGAGATGCTCCTTACAGCCCATCTTAATGATCTGCCCATTCTTGAATCACTCCTACAAGCACGGAACAAAACCTTTAATCAGTGCTCACCTGTCCCACAAGGAAGCTGAGACACCACTGGCCAGGCTGAGCTACACTCTGAGCCTATCTGGATTCCCTCTATGCGAGGCATCTCACATGGATCACGCCATGGGCTCTGCACTGGGTTTATTGAGAGCCCAGTAAGAGCTTGGAGGGAGGGAGGAGAACCATGGACGGTCTCTTCCCCCCTCACACCTCCCCCCCCCCACTTGCTTTCATTTCGATTCCTCTCCAGGCAGTTCCATGTTGTTCTTCCCCTACCATCAGGCTCCAACATAAACGATTCTTCCCTAAACAAGTTCTCCTTTATTTCTTCCCTTTGGAGTTTTTGAGTTTTGTTTTGTTTTATTTGGTTTTTTGTTTGTTTGTTTGTTTCTTTGTTTTTAGACAGGGTCGCTCTGTGTACCTGAGGTTAGCCTTGAACTCATGAACCTCCTCAATTAGACTCCAGAATGCCTAGTTTGTACCACTATGCCTAACACACACTGAGCTTTGAATCTGCCACATGCCTGCTGCTGGAATGTTCTACTCACCAATCCACATTGCCTAGAAAACACATTATCTCAGACAGAGAGAGAGAGAGAGAGAGAGAGAGAGAGAGAGAGAGAGAGAGAGAGAGAGAGAGAGAGATTGGTTTGACCCAAGGAAGAAATAAAAAAAAATCACTTTACATGCTGCTCACTGCCCCTGCCTCCCAGTCACCCACCCCACCCCCTCTCCCTCTCCTCTCTCCTCTGAGAGGGTGGGGCCCCCTGGGTATCCACCAACCCTGACACATTAAGTCTCTGCGGGGCTAGGTACATCCTCTCCACTGGGGCCAGTCAAGGCCAGAATGAAGATTTAAGAGTTCCTGTGGATGCCAGGCACAGCTCAGTAGAATGTTTGCCAAGCATGCACAAGACCCCAGTACCCCTTACATTTGCAGCCCTCTGCCTGGCTTTGCCCAAGTGTGGTTATCAGGGGAGAACCGAGGGTTACCAAGCCCAGTACTGAGCACAGAGCACCTGCAGACCCTTCTAGAACCTTAGGGTCCCGAATCAGAGGAGCCCTGATTGTTCTGGGCCCAGGACTACCAGGCGGAGCGTCTTCTCCTTACTCCACGCTGCAGACCCTATTCACAATGCAGGCCATCCTCCAAGCCCATGGGATGGCAATGTCCGCAGGGAAGTCTCAGGACAAGAAAGGCAGAGTGGAAATGACTTCTAATTCCCTCGTATCTTTGTTTCCCAACTAAAAACTTCCAGCTGTCTAAGGGCCTCTTACTCCCACCAGTCCCACCATCATCGCATGGACAATGCATGCACTCTAAGTCTACCAGACCTTTCCTCCTTCATAAAGTCAGGCTGCAGCACCCTCCGCAAGCTCCCCACAGCCTTGCTAAGCCACCTCTTTCTGCACAGATCAACCGACAGTGGCCCCAGATAGCAGGTAATGTCTTCTGCCTCCCACTTCCAACTTGCCTCCATATTCTCATGGCTCGCACACCCTAGGGACACTTGCCTAGGGGTCTAAAGTGGTAAAACAGAGAAAATGTAGGTTACAAGGCAGAGAAAGAACACCAAGACCACCCAGGCCATTTTAGAGAGGGACAAATTGACACGCCCAGCAAAACGAGCTTGAAACACAAAAACCTGGGTTTCAACCTAAGGGATCCAGACCCCTGTGGCTATTGCAAACCCTTACTTTTCCTCTCAAGCATGCTACAGGAAAGCCAGCCCAAGGCAGTCTGGAGTCGTCCGGCCTCGAAGCACTGGGAAAGGCATCATTGCTTTTAGATGTATATGGCCCTGGAGTGGTTTTTGTTTGCTTGCTTTTTTCTTTGTTTCTTTTCTCTCCTTAAAAAACAAGGTCTCACTATAGTACAGACCCTTCTGTAACTCACAATATAGCTCAGCTTAGCCCCACACTTGCAATCTTCCTGCCTCAGCCTCGGAAGAGTTGGGATGGCTTCGAGCCCTACCCCTACCCCCCAACACACACACACACACACACACACACACACACACAGAGACAGACAGACAGACAGACAGACAGACAGACACGCAGACGCGCAGACGCGCAGACACTGGAACTGGCTGTGATGTGGTTGTATTGATGAGGAGATGAATTTGGTGGCTTCCTGCCTTCACAATGCAACTGCCATAAGTAAATGTATGAAGCCATCAGATTTTTGTTTCTCTTAAATATTTTTAGAAATTCCTTGAAAAATTCGTAGAATGCATCTTGGTTATATTCAACCTCAACTCCTCCCCTCAACTCCCCCTTAACTCCTCCCCTCAACTCCCCCCTAACTCCTCCCCTCAACCCCCTTAACTCCTCCCTTTAACTCCTCCTCTCAACTCCTCCCCTTAACTCCTCCCGGACCCACACTCACCTTCCTCCCCCTCAACCTGTTTTCCTTTTTCTTCTTTTTAATTTATAACCCATCTGCTCCTGCTTGTGTTGCACGTACAGCCATGGATGTGAGTTTGTCTACTAGAACAGGGTTGACTGACCCAACCAGAGGCCACACACTTAAAGAGAACCGAATCTC